>SEYY01010598.1:0-13785 GCA_009176605.1 Armadillidium nasatum
GTAATAATTTAATAGTAATAATTTAATAATAGTAATAATTTAATAAAGTAATAATTAATTAATAGTAATAATTTAATAAGTAATAATTAATAGTAATAATTTAATAAGTAATAATTAATAGTAATAATAATAATTAATAATAATAGTAATAATTTAATAATATAATAATAACAATAGTAATGATAATAATTGCAATTATAATAATAATATATAATAAGTTATAATAATAATAATAATAATAATAATAATAATAATAATAATAATAATAATAATAATAATAATAATAATAATAATAATAATAATAATAATAATAATAATAATAATAATAATAATAATAATAATAATAATAATAATAATAATAATAATAATAATAATAATAATAATAATAATAATAATAATAATAATAATAATAATAATAATAATAATAATAATAATAATAATAATAATAATAATAATAATAATAATAATAATAATAATAATAATAATAATAATAATAATAATAATAATAATGTAATAATAACTAATCACAACAATAATAATAATAATAATAATAATAATAATAATAATAATAATAATAATAATAATAATAATAATAATAATAATAATAATAATAATAATAATAATAATAATAATAATAATAATAATAATAATAATAATAATAATAATAATAATAATAATAATAATAATAATAATAATAATAATAATAATAATAATAATAATAATAATAATATAATAATAATAATAATAATAATAATAATATAATAATAATAATAATAATAATAATAATAATAATAATAATAATAATAATAATAATAATAATAATAATAATAATAATAATAATAACGGAAAGCTATAATAATAATAATAATAATAATAATAATAATAATAATAATAATAATAATAATAATAATAATAATAATAATAATAATAATAATAATAATAATAATAATAATAATAATAATAATAAATAATAATAATAATATATATCAATCACACCAAGTGTAACCTAGCTTCGTAACAACTTGTTTTAATTTTAACTCTCCATTTCTAGTTCACGTTAAAATTTACTCAATTACCTTAAAGATTTACTTACCCGTTTTCACGGGGTTATAAAGTGTAAAACTTTATCAGCGTTTATCACAATTTATGAATTTCCTAAATTTAGATATTGTCGTCGACTTCTATCGTTGTTTTAACTTCTAAGCACTTTACCAAATCCAGTATATCAACGTTTAAATTTCTTAATTGTGCTGAATATAGAATACGAGTTCACACTTCACTTGAATAAGGTCCAAAAAAGCCATTAAAACTATTCAACACTCCTAATTTCACAGATCATTTAGTTGGTTTTTGATTTACTTCGTACTAGCCTCTCACATGACTCCCCCTCAGAGATTGGTGCTACCAATCTCTCAAAAGAAAATCAAACTTCAATGGCCAAGTGAAGCTCGTCTCTTCGCTTCAGTTCTCTTTTCGTATTCAAGGACTTTCTCTTGCACGTTTGAAAATTCTGGAACTGATCCTCGGGATCGTGTTTTTGGAGGGGTATAGTGATCCTCCTTCATGTGTTCTGCTCTTTGGTGTTGTTCCATTCTGTTTCTAACTTCTCTCAACTCGCCTTCACTAGTCGTTACTTTATCTTCCGGAGTTTTCAAAGTGTCAAGGAAACTATACACTCCAATTGACTGGTCTGATTGTGCAGTGCATGCTGCTCCCAGTTCCTTAACCCGTTGTTCAATACTTGCATCCTCGCTAGCACTACTTAGATCACCTACTCCAGCTCCCAACGTATAACTGTTTTCAGGAAAACGAAGTGATTTCTCAAACTTTAGAATATCAAATGAATCACTCTCATAGCTGTTTACACTCTCGACATCGAACCAATCTGCATAGTTATCGGCTTCTATAGGGGAAAGACCTAAATCTACTTCTTCAGTTTGGGTGCTTACGTTGTTAGTTTCCAGACGACTAGTTTGAACAGACACTTCAATTTTTTTACCTACCTTTTCTAAAGCAACTTCTTTCAGCATCTGCCATGCCTTTTTCAACTTTGATCCTCTCTTCCTTTGTGTTTCAGTGCTTTCGAGATTACTACTTTGCATGGGAACATATCTTGGTGTTACCGGTTCTGGAATAGCTTCTTCAACTACATCCACATGCATGTTTTCCGAATCAGATATGGTTTTCTCCTGCTGGAAATACTTCCTTAGATACGAAGGCGCGTCTGCCCAAACTTTTAAATGGGAATAATGGGCCCTCATAGTTTTTCCTTTTCCTTGAATTTCATATGTCATCCCCTCCGAAAGTACTTTTGTGACAACAAAGGGACCCTCGTATCTTTCTCCCAATTTCCTTTCCAGGGTTCTGTCTACTGTCACAATTTTCCTTTTTACTTTTACCCCCACTGCATAGGGCAGCCAATTTGGGTGGCCTTCTCGCCACTTTTCCTGTTCCTCTCTCGGGATAGGCAATATCATTCCCTTCTCGTGTTGTTCAGTCATTAATTTTTCAGCCGGTGACATACCGAGTTCGGTGTGACTCGTGTTATTGTATGTCAACACTGCTCTTGGCAGGCATGTGTCCCAGTCTAGTTCTTTTTCGATGATGTTTTTCAGTAATTCCGCGAATGTTCTGTTTGCACGCTCCACAGCCCCGTTACTAGCAGGTTTGTACGGGCTGCTATAGACATGATCAATTCCGTAATTTCGTAACATCTCTTCAAACTTATGGCTTCTAAATTCCACCCCATTATCAGTCAATATCTTACAAGGAACACGCACAAAGGCTGGTAATATATGATACTCAAATGCATCGGCTACGCTCCTTGCAGACTTGTCTTTCAGTGGCCTGACTGCAGCCCATTTGCTACAGTGGTCAACGGCGACTAAACACGCAATGTGGCCTCCTCTTGTTTTCGGCATCGACATGACGTCTATGGAAACTAATTCAAAGGGATTTTTCACTTCTACTTTCCACACAGGTGGAAATATTACTTTATGGTCGATTTTCATTAATTGACATCTTGGACAAGTCCTACACACCTCTTGTATCACCGTATAAATCTTTGGATGCCATATATGTCTTAAAACTGCATCAAGCAACTTATCCCGCCCTATGTGAGCCAGGTTTCTGTGGGTTGTTACGCTTATGTTGACCAACTGCTTAAATCCTACTACTGCACTACAGTAACTCGTTCCGATCTTTCTTACTAACACAGGTCCTTTCATTAGAAACTCCTCGCGATATCTATAAAAATCTCTCAATAATGGTTCATTCCTCTCAATCTTCATGTGCTTCCTCACCTTCTCTCTTAACAGCTTTATTGAATCTGACCTGTCCTGCAATTTGATTATATCCTCTAGTGCCAGTAGACGCCCTTCATCACCAACCCCATGCACCAAAATATTGAACGTCCCAACAGTTGTTATGAATGTGTCGCTTAGATTGTCCGCATCGTCACCGTGGAAAATTATCCCCTCTCCAAAGTCTAATACTGCCTCCGTCTCAACCAGATAATTCATACCCAAAAGTAAACAGGCTGGGATGAACCCATCCTGGACAACCACCAAAGGTAGCGTTATCTGCCGGTATTTTGTATCTATCTTAATTTTCACAGCTTTTGAACATTCTACTAATCCGGTTCCAACCCCGTTAAGTGTAACCTCTAAGGTCCACTCCTTCTCTATTTTCCCAAACTGCTTCAGATCGTCTACAACTGACTCTTGTATAAGGCTAATGACAGAACCAGTATCGAGAAATGCGCATTTTCGTACTTCTCCAATGCACACCTCTTTCCAAGCTACACCCCTTAAAATATGATTACAACTAAGTCTTGAACTGTGACTCCTTTCTGTCATCATCAAGTTAATTTCTAGACCTTGATCTGCGCTACGACTTAGTAAGTCTGTCTCATCGTCCTCAGACGACTCCTCTTGAGGTTGTTCCATGTCTTCATCTCTCTTATCTTCAGCGTATCGGGTTTCCGTGTCATCTGCATGGTAAGGAATCTCTTCAACCATAATGTTCTTACTATCGGTGTTAAAAGTACCATCATCAATTAAAGGATTAAAATGTCTTCCTCCCAATACTTGTAAGTGAATATTTTTCAAGGTTTCCTTCTCTCTTGCTCTCGGGCCGATGTATGCTACTGAGCAGCATGTTCCATGATGAAGCCAAACTTTCACTCCAAACATGTCGCTGGCTGTCAACAATATTTCCGGTATGGGTTCCCTTCCAGGTACTTTCAAAGCTCTAAGGTACTTCAATGATTTTTCTTTCTTCTCGATTCCATATCGCTTCCGCTCTATTATGAGTTCGTCTAATAACACTTCTCGCAGCTCTTTCGGGTTTCTTGGTACTCCTTCTAAGTTAATTTTATTCAAAACATCTTGCAAACTTTCAAACAGAGAATCTGCTCCTCCCGGGACCAACTTACTCAAAACTAGTCCCTTCGGAAGCGCCCGCGGGTCAGCGACCTCAACATCTTCTCTAACACTCTGATGGCACCTGGACCAAGTGTCTGCAAACACATTTTCTTTCCCTGGAAAATACTGTATCTCAAAGCTGTACTCGCTCAAATCATCAAGGACACGAGCCAATTTACTGTCCACTAGCTTCATTGTATGCAGATACACCAGCGGTCGATGGTCCGTATAAAGAATAAAATGCTGACCCAACAAAAAGGGTCTGAAGCTCTTAATTCCCCACCTTATGGCAAGTAATTCTCTCTCTATCGTAGACGCTCTTCTCTCACAAACACTAAATGAATGGGAGTTGTATGCGATGACTCGTCTCTCGCCATTTTGTTCTTGACATAAACCAGCACCCATTCCGAACCCACTAGCATCCACAAATAACTCAAGACTTTTCGCCTGTTGTGAAAAATCAGGAAAAGCTAACTCAACTGAGTCCTTCATACGTTTTTTTAATTCTTCGAATGCATAATTCCGTTCGTTTGTCCATTCGATTGGATCTCTCCTATTCCCACCTGTCAAAGTACTAAGAGGTGCAGCGACCTCAGAACAATTCCTGATAAATTTCCGCTGAAAGTTAATCATCCCGAGGTACCTTCTTAATTCACCGACATTTTTAGGTCTCTCCAGTTTGTCAATCTGATCTACATACTCGGGAAGCTTTCTTATTCCGGTTCTACTGATGATGTGACCCAAGAATTTGACTTCTTTTTGCACCCACTTACATTTGCTCACCTTTACCTTTACATTGGCTTCGCAAAACCTCTGGAGGACACGCTCCAAGAGAGTTAAATGCTCATTAAATCCCCTTGATATTATAAGGACGTCATCAACATATATTATAACTTTATCTCGGCTAAACCCAGTCAATATACGCTGCATCTCCCTTTGGAATGCGGCGGGTCCGTTCTTAAGTCCAAAACTTAGTCTCTTAAAACGATACTGACCACTAACGGTGGAAAATGCAGTGTAATCTTTACTACTATCCTCTAACTGCATTTGATAGTACCCCTTCAATAGGTCTAAGCTTGTGAAATAATAAGCACCATGACAACTAAAGATAGTTTCGGTTATATTAGTCATGGGAAACCTATCAGCCTCTGTCACCCTATTCAACCTCCGATAGTCTACACACAGGCGCAAAGTACCGTCTTTCTTTCTAATTGGTACAATAGGAGAGCTCCATTCTGAAGCACAAGGCTCCACTATATCCCTCAGACACAGCTCCCTTACTTGCTGCTCTATTTCATCGTTAGTTCGCTGGTCAAATCTCCTCGCTCTCTGGTAAATCGGTGTACAATCATGAAGTTTAATCCTATATGGTGTCATTGATGTTCTACTAACATCGGCGTCACTTCTACTGAACGCTGCTCGATGTTTCCAAAGCGTCTCTATAACACTTCTGCGCTGTTCACTGCTTAGCTCATCCATAAATTCTATTTCATTATTGAGCCTCTCCTTTGTCCATTCTTCTCCTAAATTTTGTTTCTCTAGCAACTCTTGCACTGTTGTATTTACTGCGCATTGCTTCGTTTCAAATTTCTTCAATTTTTCTTCATCCACTACCAATTGGGCCATAGCAATCCTTTCACCTTTTCCCAGTTTCATTTGTCCAGCAGTTAACTTTTTTATAAGTACCTCCCCTTGACCGTCCTTCCATTGTACAAGCCCGGGTAACACCCTGAACCGGTTGTTGTATCCCCTTTTATTGTCTCCTCCTTGATTATCTATTAACAATTCTTCTGGTTTCTTGTCTTCCCATTCTGCACCACTTCTTGGCTTAATTCTCTTAGATGGCCACCGTGCTTTGACCGAGACCCATCGATCTTCTGAAATTATAATTTCACTAGCTACATAAACAGGAACCGAGGTCACGACACGCACACAGCTTTCAGGTTCATTCGTTAAATACACCTGCTCCTTAATACCGAATTCGCCACAACGTGTAAAAGACCTTTCTTTTACGTTCAATTTTATTTCATTTCTTGTCAAAAATGGCATTCCCAATATTGTACCCTCTTTCAAGTGTCGTACCACTATAAACTCAGATTGCCCATAATCTATTCCATCAATTGTGACTTTCAAGGTAGCGGTTCTATGAGACTCAGTACACATAGATGGACTTCCAACTCCTCTAAGCCTCACTACCCTATTCTCTACCTCCGGGTTAGGAATTTTACTTAACTCACTTTCACAAATCAAGCAGTACTGTGAGCCTGAATCCATTATTGCCATCACTTCCATGCCGTTAAGTTTCACTAGGAACCGCAACAGCGGTGTTATTCTAATATCGTCAAATTCTGTACAATTAACTCTACCAATGGCACCATATACGCCTGTTGTTGTCTCATTTGTAAACTCGGCCATTCTACTCCGTACCCTGGCAGGCCTTTGAGGTAAAGGATCGGATTTCCCTTTGCCTTTACTCATCACAAATTCATTCGCTTCAGGATTCAGGATCGGGCAACCCCTATCGACCGGGACACTTCCTTGTTTGAATACTACTGTTGTTGCTGTTGGCTCCGACTCACTCCCGGCAATGGCGGAGCAGCCTCGTTTCCCGACGATGTCTGTCTATTTTTCCTTATAAATTCTTCCACTTGGGCTTTCATAGGACATGACTCTCTAAAGTGTCCTACTTCATCACAAAGAAAACATCGCCGTTCTTCGGCATCATAAACTCTTGTGACATTTCGACCTTGATTTTCTTCATCCTCTTGCCCGGTTTGTCTACGTCTATATCTATTCCCTGCTTCTCATTTCGCAGTTGAAATGTTTATGCTCACTACTACCACAGATTAAACACCATCCCCTAAGCTTCCAACAATCACGCTTGATGTGGCCTCTTTTTCCACAGTGATGACATCTTGCAATACCATCATGGTATGGTCTATTTCGATTATCATGATCCCTGGGTCCATTACTTGCAGCATGTGGTCTTCCGTACTGTACCGGCATTCTTTCACCTCCATCATCTCGCAATGTGGCCCATATTGGTATTGCAGTTGTTTCCGGTTCTTCTTGGTCATCCAACTCGTCCTCTTCTTGTGCCCAATTTACCACCTCCTTCCATCGAACCTTTGCACCTTCTTTATCTCCTCCCATACGGACCTTAAATCGTCTCGCAACCTTTTTTGGGAGGCAGTTTAAGAACTGCTTCTTCAGTACTTCTACATCCCTTTGATCATTTGTTGTGGCAGCTTCATAAGTGGTCTGCAATCTAAGAGCAAAGTCAGCAAATCTTTCATTCTTCTTCATCTCTATCCTCCAAAACTCACGCTGTAGATCTAAAATTTCATTCTCTTTTTCCTCTTTACACCAGCTCTTCAATCGTGCCACTATTGTGGTATAGCTCATTTTCGCCCGAAAGATGCTATAATATGTCCTCAATGATGGTCCCTCTAAGAAGTTCCTCAAATCTACAGCCCACCTGTTTTTGTCTCTACCTAACTGTTCTCTAGCGTATCGTTCGTAGTCCTCAATGAACGCATCAAAAGTCTGTACTTTCTCAACTCCATACTTCAATGGTTTAACTGCTCTTACGTTTGCTTTGCTGAAGGTTCTTAATACTTCTAATAGCTCTCCAGCCAAAATAATCAGAACCCTATTAACGGCCATACCAGGCTCCATTCCTGTCTTCTCCAGCTCCACCAATCTTTTCAACCACAATTTTCCTCCTCTATCTAATTCACTCTCCGTTTCCGACTCAGCTTCTGAGACAGAGCTCTCATCGATAGTGTACTTTCTGGCAGCTTTCCTTTTCCTTTTGTTTCTTTTTCTCCTCCTTTGTGTTACCATACTACTAACACTATCACTTTCACTGTCTCCTCCAAAGGCGCTATTTACCACTTCCTCAGAGGTATCATTCCGATACTTTAGTGCATACTGCACATTCTGTTTACTCTTTTGTGTTTCCTTCATTCTAACATCCTGTCCCACATTAAATCTTTCCCTCCTCTTTCCAAATCCCTGTCCTATACCTGCACTATTCTTTTTCTTCTCAAATTCTAGTCCAATATCTGGACTTTCCATTTTCATTTTCACTGCCTGTGTTAATCCTTCTAATATAGGATACATTGTCTCCACACTTAGCTCATTTGCTTCGTTAGTCAGACAACCCTGTAACTCTGTTAGCAAACTCATGGCTCTCGAGCCTCCTTGAGCTCCTTCTTCCCTAGATTTATCCATATTATCCATATTTGAAATATATAAAAGAAATTATTTTGTACACCCAATTACAACCCTCCCATCGTTTCAAATTTGCAAATAAATAAACAAAAATAAATTGGTAAAAAAAAAATAAATAAATAAGGTAAATTGGAAAAATATTGCAAAAAAAATAAAAAACAAAAAAATAAAAAAAAATACTCAATATCAAATACAATTGCACAAAAAGTTCTTTTTCCAATAGGAAAAAAAAATCGCAAAAATAATCGCAAAGTTCAAATGAGTAAAGAAAAACTCAAAAATTATCGCAAAAATAATGTTAGTAATACTCGTTAGGAGCAACTGTCCACAAAATTAATCGCACAAATTTCAATAATAGGAAAAAAAAATTGCAAATGGTATGATGGCACAGTCATCAAACACCGAAATGAATATATATATATATATATATATATATATATATATATATATATATATATATATATATATATATATATATATATATATATATATATATATATATATATATATATATATATATATATATATATATATATATATATATATATCCACAAAATATCAAAATGGTAGATCACGCAGGTTTATAAGTTAAAAGGACACCTTTACACTTATTTTGTTTCAAGGATATTTACACACTAATAAAATGTTGATCAAATAAAATAATAATAAAGCAACAAGAAAATATTTTGCTCAATTGGAAATTGTTTTCCTTCTTTTTCACTGGCGCGAATATAAATGAGAGTCACAGTGAATATTTTAATAGTTTTTGTTTTAAATAAAAAGGTCTCTACTCACAGTAACTTTTCCTCTAACCAAAATTTAAGTCTCCTGGCTTCCTTTGATTTTATTCAATGCTTGCAATAATGAACTCTTCAATTGTTGTTGCCTTCTGACCTCAAACACAACTGGAAATAGAGAACAACTACGGGCCACCAAAATATGTTGCCGTGCCTCTTCACTCAGTTGGCAACCAAGGGTCCTTCCAGTGGTGAGATCTAAATGCTAATAGGTTAAACAAAAGCAGAGGCAATTTATGATATATAAATGCACAAAATATTAAAATATACAAATTATTATTAAAGTTTGTCAGAATAATACCTCCAACTAACCTATTCTAATCCTAACTAGTAATAACTATAGAATATATTAAGATAATATTTACAATAAGGCCCAAGGCCACCATAGACCATTCAAAATTATATAAATTATAGTCATTCAAAAGTACTATTTTTCCCGGTTTGCCGATACTTTGTAAATCGTCTCAAAGGCTTCCTGCCTTTGGGTTAGACTCCAATCTGATAGTTTACTTGATCACATTCACTTAAGGGTTTTAATGAACCAAGAATACTGAAGATAATATCCACTTGAGCAGTCTATCAAAGCAAATTGCAAGATGATCAGGCTGATCACACTCCGTGGTGCGGCCTCCCAGTGATACCAAAAGGGGAAACTATGTTTGCGGCTGCAGCAATAAACAACAACACGTCACAAGCCCCGATTGTGAACTGCTCCACGTAATGAGAAATGGCCGATGATTGACCAGCACACGAAGGTATGGCTTCCACACTATTAGTAACCAGACTGCTCCCACGCCGATGCCTATACAATAATAACAGTAGCAATAATAAATATTCGGCTCCGTTAATCCACAGTAATAGTAATTTAATAATAGTAATAATTTAATAGTAATAATTTAATAGTAATAATTAATAGTAATAATTTAATAGTAATAATTTAATAGTAATAATTAATAATTTAATAGTAATAATTAATAATTATAATAGTAATAATTTAATAGTAATAATTTAATAATAGTAATAATTTAATAAGTAATAATTAATAGTAATAATTTAATAAGTAATAATTTAATAAGTAATAATTAATAGTAATAATTTAATAATAGTAATAATTTAATAATTATCATAAAGCAATAGTAATGATAATAATTGCAATTATAATAATAATAATATAATAAGTTATAATAATAATAATAATAATAATAATAATAATAATAATAATAATAATAATAATAATAATAATAACCACCATAATAATAATAATAATAATAATAATAATAATAATAATAATAATAATAATAATAATAATAATAATAATAATAATAATAATAATAATAATAATAATAATAATAATAATCAATAATAATAATAATAATAATAATAATAATAATAATAATAATAATAATAATAATAATAATAATAATAATAATAATAATAATAATAATAATAATAATAATAATAATAATAATAATAATAATAATAATAATAATAATAATAATAATAATAATAATAATAATAATAATAATAATAATAATAATAATAATAATAATAATAATAATAATAATAATAATAATAATAATAATAATAATAATAATAATAATAATATAATAATAAAAATAATAATCTCACATCTTCATTCGTGTCACAGCTACACACACTGATGCTCAAAATATACTACAATAGACATAATAATAATAATAATAATAATAATAATAATAATAATAATAATAATAATAATAATAATAATAATAATAATAATAATAATAATAATAAGCTATAATAATAATAATAATAATAATAATAATAATAATAATAATAATAATAATAATAATAATAATAATAATAATAATAATAATAATAATAATAATAATAATAATAATAATAATAATAATAATAATAATAATAATAATAATACTAATAATAATAATAAATAATAAAAATAATATATATCAATCACACCAAGTGTAACCTAGCTTCGTAACAACTTGTTTTAATTTTAACTCTCCATTTCTAGTTCACGTTAAAATTTACTCAATTACCTTAAAGATTTACTTACCCGTTTTCACGGGGTTATAAAGTGTAAAACTTTATCAGCGTTTATCACAATTTATAAATTTCCTAAATTTAGATATTGTCGTCGACTTCTATCGTTGTTTTAACTTCTAAGCACTTTACCAAATCCAGTATATCAACGTTTAAATTTCTTAATTGTGCTGAATATAGAATACGAGTTCACACTTCACTTGAATACGGTCCAAAAAAGCCATTAAAACTATTCAACACCCCTAATTTCACAGATCCTTTAGTTGGTTTTTGATTTACTTCGTACTAGCCTCTCACAATGTTTTTAGTTTCTTCGTTTTGAACTTTTATTTGAGAATTAATTCGGTGTTGCATTTGTTCTGATTTGATCTTTACAACTTTACAAATCGGTCGTTGTTTTCTTCGACTTTTTCGCATTTAGTGTTTGTAGTTCTGCTCTGTTATATCTTTTCTTATTTTTTTATGTATTATGATCTGACAATCCAAATTTCCATTGTTTCACCACACTACTACTACTACTACTACTAATACTAATACTAATAATAATAATAATAATAATAATAATAATAATAATAATAATAATAATAATAATAATAATAATAGTAAAAATAATATTAATTATAATAATTTTCATTTTGGTTATTTCTTTTTTTTTTTCAATATTTATATGTCTTAGAGTACTACCCTAACATCCGGCTCTTGGTGAGAAAAAAAATTATATCTAATATAAAAAACACATCCCTATTTCAAATGTTCTCTATTTATTTTTAAGTAAATTTAATTTAAAAAATAAATTGGTTTTACTTTCTTTTAATTTTAGACGATTTGGAAAACCTACTGTAGAAGGAAGAACAAAGGACACGTGACATTTCTCCAGAAGATTCTTTTTTTAAATTTATTTTACACACACACACACACACACACACACACACACACACATAGAAACACACATACGAATAAGAAAATTTTAGAGCAGAAAACTCCATAAATTAAGGATTTCCAAAAAGCTTTACACAAAGATTTTAAATTAATAAAATAAAATTTTATTATTGTTTGAAAAGGAAAATAAATAAAATTTTCTTTAAATTTTTTTGAAAACCGAGAAATAATTTAAAATTTTTTTAAACGTAAAAAATTTATACCATTAGAACTAAATTTTAAATGGTAATATATATATATATATATATATATATATATATATATATATATATATATATATATATATATATATATATATATATATATATATATATATATATATATATATATATATATATATATATATATATATATATATATATATATATATATATATATATATATATATATATATATATATATATATATATATATATATATATATATATATATATATATATATATATATATATATATATATATATATATATATATATATATATATATATATATATATATATATATATATATATATATATTAATATATTTTTATTTCTCCTCTGGTGGGCAAAGGCCAGAGGCCTACCATTGTTCCACCAGAGTTGGGAGGAAAATCGGAAACATGGTCAAATTAAAGGCCGAAATGACCTGATACACGGCGTTTAAAGGTGCTTAAGTCATAGGTAGTTGGGAAAATAGATGAAGGAAGTGTGTTCCAGACTTTACCAGTAGAGTAAATGTAAGATTGAGCATAGAGGTTAAGTCTGGGGTCAGAGAGTTGGACAGAGAAAGGATGAGACTGTGTAGAAAGACGAGTCGCACGAGAGCCCTTCTTAATGGAGGAGGTATGCGACGAGAGAGTTCAGAAGAGCAGTGTCCATTGTAATAGCGATAGTAGAGAGAGAGTGACGCAACATTTCGACGGGCAGAAAGAGATTGAGAGAATTAGTGAGAGCAGGAGAATTGATAAAGCGAAAAGCTCTAGACTCCACCTTTTCCAGGAGAGCTGTGTGTGTGGAACCACCCCAGATGTGTGACGCATACTCCATACAGGGGCGAACAACACCCCTATACAGAGCAAGCAACTGGGGTGGTGTGAAGAAATACTGAAGGCGCCTCAGAACACCCAACCTCTTAGAAGCTTGTTTAGAAAGAGAGGTAATGTGATCTTTCCAAGAAAGATCACGAGAAAAAGAAACACCTAGAATATTGAGGAGAGATGAAGGTTTGAGTTGCGTGTTTTCGAAGAAGATATCGTAGTTGTGTGGAAGATTGTGTCGAGTAGAGAGATGGAGGAATTGAGTTTTTGAGGCATTGAAAACGACCATGTTTTCTTTGCCCCAAATGGAAATGAGAGATAGATCAGA
>SEYY01010599.1:0-7500 GCA_009176605.1 Armadillidium nasatum
ATGTTTTGAGGGTTCTCTAACCTTCTGGGGGAGAAGAGTAAGAAGTATGAGTTGTGAAGTCAACTGAGCGACAATATAGACACTCTCTTACTGACCCCAATATTTTAATTTTCTTTTTAAGTAACTTTTCCTGGATTATAAAATTATTTTTCATTCTGATAATTTATGTAAAACCACCATAGTTATTTATGCTTCTCAGAATTGTCGTTAATTCTTGAATGGAATATAAGCCAAACTTGTAAATAGTTTCTAAAGGATTATTTCACTCTCAGAAATCTTCTTTAAATGACAAATTCTTAACCATTTCCCCTCATCAACTCATCCGTTCCTGTTAAGTCTTAAATCTCTTCATTCTTTATTTTGTCGAATAGCTCTTCACTTTTTTTGCGTGGTAATTGACTTTTTTATTTTAAATATGTTATTAAATCTACCTTTTATAAAAGAATTAATAAGAACCATGCGTAACCTTTTAGTTCACACTAAACATTCTAATATGTTTGTAATTTCTTTCAGATTTGAGGCTCTTAATAATGAGAAAAGTTTTTCTAACAGAAATAATAATTAAAAATAACTGAAATATGCACGTTTATTTTGAAAGCAATAACAACTGGATTACATTATACGAGCATTGAATGTAACCCTATAATTTGACAAATCTAAAGAAATAAATAATACGAAAACTCTTACCTGTAAGCTAGAATAATTCCAGAAGCCACACCACTGAGGGATATGAAGGATGATCTCACTGCTTCTGTCGCAGAAGTACAAGGTATGTTCGAGAGAAGACGAGGGTTCGAGTCCCATAACTTGCGAACCTGAATTACATTATTTTTATTATTATTATTATTATTATTATTATTATTATTATTATTATTATTATTATTATTATTATTATTATTATTATAACTGTGGTAATTTTTAATATTTCTCGTATATCCAAATAAATACTCAGATCATATTTAATAATAATAATAATAATAATAATAATAATAATAAATATTAATATATATAATATAATATAAAAAAAAAAAAATTTTTTGAACTTTTTTTTTTTTTTTTTTTTTTTTTTTTTTTTTTTTTTTTTTTTGTACTTTAAATTATTTGGTAGTAAAGTTTAGGAGTTAGATTCACATTTTTTTCCTTGTTTGTTACTAAATAAGGTAAAATAAAGAAGAAAAAAGACAATAATAAATTATAATTGTAATAATAATGATAATAATAATAGTTTTAAGAATAATAATAAAAAAAAAATAATAAAAATGGAAGTGAAAATATTAATAATAATAATAATAATAATTTTGAAAATAATAATTAATAATGATGAATGATAATGGAATAATAATATAAATAATAATAATATAATATAATATAATAATATAATAATAAAATAATAATAATAATATAATAATAATAATAATATATAATAATAATAATAATATAAATATAATATAATATAAAATAATAAAAAATAAAAATAATAAAATAATAATAATAAAATATAATAAAAAATAAAAAATATAAATAATAAATAAGAAGAAGAGAAGAAAGAAAAGAAGAAGAAGAAGAAAGAATAAAATAATAATAATAATAATAATAAAATAATAATAATAATAATAATAATAATAATAATTAATATATAATAAAATAATAAATCAAAATGATAATAATAATAATAAAAGAATAATAATTTAATAATAATAATAATAATAATAATAATAATAATAATAATAATAATAATGATGGTAATAATGATAATACAATGGCAGTATTAGTTGTGATTGGTAATTGGAGGATGCAGGAAGATCTCTGCGAGTTATGAAATTTGGAAGGAAGAACAAACAGGAGAGTTGCCGAAAAGAAAGAGAAAAAAAAAATCAGAGGAAAATGGAATATAGCTTAATTTCATGTCTAAAAAAAAGCAGCAGAATAACAAATTTCTGAGTTTCAAAGTTGAAATAGGAAAGTTCTCGAGATTAAGAACCTTCAGGCCCGAATAAGGATGAAAAGTAAGAAGCAAGGCAATGCTCGCCTGAAAGGGTTCAAAGAAAGAGAATTACCTTCTACACGAAACAAGGATGAAAGTTTGGAAGCTTAAAATATGAGTCGTAGAACTACGTACAAAACGAAAGAAAACGGAAAAGGATATTCAAGCGATCAAAATGAAGGCAATGATGAGGTTCTGGAGATATTCTTAGTTCGAATGTAAAAACAAATTCTAAAGAAAAGGTTAAAGACAGCAAATACCCCTTGAGATTTGCGAAGAAGTGTTACTAACGCTCAGTTTCCTGAAGAGTAAATTTTCTACGAGGAATAAAGGTAATGCTGGAAACTATATCTGAGCCATAAATTACTGAAAGCTGAGATATATTTTTTGTGCGCTCTTCTAATAATGAAAAAGGCAAGCATTTAAGGAAAAAAATTCTGCTGTGATGAGTTCACAATTTCAGGATCAAATAAGTGTTTGCTTTACTCAGATGAATTCCAAATTAATAATTGCAAAGGATGATGGACAAATTTTCCAAATACCTTCATATGTTGAAAAATTTTCGGGGGGTTAAAAACTTGTAACGGTGTTGACACAACTCTCTCCCCCCTGTGTTGAATACAACATCTTTAATGACTCCGGAATTCTCTGCTTTTGCTCAATAATTAGTATTATATTTATGGCTTATTACGAAGATGCTATTATCATTGATCCTTGATGTTGCTAGATTTCTAGTCTAATTAATCAAGGTATTGAATTAATATAATGATCTTATAACCAAAGTAATGATACCATTTGAATCAGCCAATGAGAAACGAGCTCTCTCTTAAAGAGGAATTCTTACGCTTGAGGAGAGACTTGCAGCGAGAGAACGGGTCAGTTCGGCGTCAGAGGCAGCACCTACAGGAATATTTCTGTAGATTGCGAGTCGAACGTTAAAACCATCATTTTAATTACCAATTAATTGTTATTAATATTTTATAGAATAATTAAAGAAGAAACTAAAAAGAGACGGAGAGTAACTGTTGCTTTGAATTGCTTAAACTTTTTAAAAAGATTATTAGATTTATGTGTTGAGTAATTATACTTAAGCAAATAAGGCATTAAAATTAACAAAGATGTTTGTAACGTTACCTCTTTAAAATACTGTACTTTACCAAACCATATATATATAGGGGAGGACGTAGCGCCGTCCGAAGTGATGCAAGTACCCCCAATGGACATAACCCGGGGAGTGATAGGGTGGGCTAAACCATTTCGTTTCACTCCGTTGCCCTTTGGTTCGTTCCGTTTCGCGTTTCACCTTCTCAGGGGGTCTCTAGTGTACCTTCGCCTCACACTGGAGTGTCTATGCTCTCACTACCTCACCACCCCAATTTTTCACATGTTCCCACATTTTACAAGCAATTACTCTTACATTACCTTTATAAAAACAAAAATTCAAAATGGCAAAACTCTCAGCTGCCTCGGAGATGCTTCGAGGGGCGGCATCCAAAGAATGACCCTCAACCTCCACCCCTCACCCCATCATCACTTGGAGTTGGTGGCCTCCGATGATGGGGATAGTGCCGCCATGACGCAGCGTCCGGCTTGCCCTGGTACACGGTCCTCTTTTTCATTAATTTCTGTAACATTCGCGGTCATTTTTCTGATTTCCCATATGTCGAATACCATCTCTCATCTTCTAAACCTCATCTCTTGTTTCTAACCGAAACTCAGGTGCTTGAGTGTGCTGACAGCAAACCTTATTATGTTACCTCCTAGTGTCTATCCTCAATTTTCAGCCAAAATTGTTGCACATATGTGCGCAATGTTTTTGCTCTCGTGTCTTGAGTCTCTGAATTCTTTTTTTCTCTGCAACTCTACAACTAAATTTATCTCTGTCACTTATCTCCTATTCTACTTATCCAAAATTCTTCGACTATCTTAATCCAAAATAGAATACATTCATTTTTCTTCTCGTTTCTCTGAAATCATCATTTTATGTGATTTTAATGATCTCCACAGCCAATGGTTTTCATCTAGTTCTCATGATCCAAACTCGCCTACATTTTATCCAGAATTTTAGCAGTTGGTGCAACTCCCTACCCATATCCCTGACCGTCTTGGTGATGAACCCAACATACTTGATCTTATCCTAACTACTTCTCCTTCTCCTTACACTATTAAACTCTTTCCTCCTCTGGGTTCATCTGATCACCTTCTTATCTCTGTATCCTCTCCTGTCTCTTCAAGTCTTCCACAAGAACGGCTCCAGCCTTCAGCGAGGAGATATTTCAGGCATTTCGGTACCACTAACTGGTCTGATTTGCGGTTGTACTTTTCTGATTTTCCATGGAATGATTACTGTTTTCGTGGGAGGGGTCCCTCAGAGTGTGCTGAGCGCATAACTGAGGTGATTCTCTCTGGCATGGAGGCGTACATTCCATATTTTTCCCTTCTACTTAACCTAACAAACCTTGGTTTAACTCTGCTTGTTCTCGTGATATCCGTCGCAGGGATGTTGTCTTCAAGGATTACCGTCGTCTACAAATTCCAAAAACTCTTGCAACTTATATTTCATCCCGGAATCGTGCAAAATCTATTCTTCGTGATACCAAAAACTCTTTTCTCCGCCGCAAATGCAATAATCTTTCCGGTTCCTCTTCCTCCCGCCCTTTCTGGTATTTTGCAAAAAATGTCAACTCTCTAACTTTGCTTCTTCCTCTTTCTCTCCTTTAGTATCTTCTGACGGTACAACTTCCGTTTTGCCTTCCTCTAAAGCTGAACTCTTCGCTCAAACTTTTGCTTCTAATTCAACATTAGACAATTCTGGAGCTGTTCCTACTCCTTCAACCCCCTTCAACTAATTTATGCCTGAAGTTGTAATTTCTTCTAAAGATGTCATTTCTGCTCTTACTGAGCTTAGCACTAAGAAAGCGTACGGTCCTGATGGTATCCCTCCTCTGGTTCTCAAAACTTGTTTTTCCGAGCTTGCACCCTGCAAACTTGGTAAACTATTTCCTCTCTGCCTTTCTACTTCAACCTTTTCTTCTTGCTGGAAGCGTGCTCTCATTCAGCCTTTGCAGAAGAGGGGAGACCTTCTCTACCCTCTAACTACCGTCCAATTTCATTAATCTCCATTCTTTCTAAAGTTTTCGAATCTATCCTTTATAGGAAGATTTGGAAACATCTCAATTCTTCTAATCTTATCTCTGATCGCCAGTATGGCTTTCGTAAGAAACATTCTACTGGTGATCTCCCTTATCTCTGACTCTTGGTCCTCCGCTCTACGGCATTTCGGTGAATTTTTTGCTATTGCTCTGGACATATCGAAAGCCTTCGATAGAGTCTGGCATAAAGCTTTGATTTCTAAACTTCCCTCTTTCTATCTTTCTCTCTATCTCTCTAATTTCCTATTTTCTATAGCAGCTCTTTGTATTATGACCTTCTCTCTATTATTTTCTATTACCTGTGTGATGACTCCACATCAATTGTGATAGACTCGAGAAGGTAGGCCTGGAGCAACTAACTCTGATCTTTCACGTATTTCATAATTGGGGGAGAGAAAATATTGCTGTTTTCAATGCCTCAAAAACTCAGTTACTTCATCTCTCCACTAGACAAAATCTTCCACACAGCAATGATGCCTTCTTCGAAAACATTCAACTCAAAAATCATCTGTCTTCTTGATATTCTTGATCACATTACTTCTCTTTCTAAACAAGCTTCTAAGAGGTTGGTTGCTATGAGGCTTCTTCAGAATTACTTCACGCCGCCCCAGTTGCTTTCTCTGTTAGGGGCATTGTTCGCCCCAGTATGGAGTACGCTTCACACATTTGCGGTGGTTCCACTCATACAGCTCTCCTTGAGAAGGTGTAGTCTAGGAAATTTCGTCTCATCAACTCCCTTGGTCTTACTAACTCTCTCCAATTTCTTTTTGCGCATTGAATTGATGAGTCACCATCTCTTTACTATCGCTATTACAACGGACATTGCTCTTCTGACCACTCTCGTTGCATACCTCCTCCATTGAGAAACGCTCGTGCGACACGAATTTCTTCACATTCTCATCCTTTATCTATCCAACTCTCAGACCCCAGACTTAACCGCTATGCTCAATCTTACATGTACTCTACTGGTAAAGTTTGAAACACACACCCCTTAACTGTTTTCCCAAATTCCTTTGACTTGCATGCCTTCAAACGCCGTGTATCTAGACATGTTGGCTCCTTCTCTCAAGATAAGATTTTTCCAGCTCCGGTGGAATTTGGTAGGCCTCTGGCCTATATATATATTATATATATATATATATATATATATATATATATATATATATATATATATATATATATATATATATAATATATTAATATAAATAATGATAATAATTATAAATAAAACAATAAAAATAATAAAAAGTTAAAAGTTAAGGGGAATTAACTAAGTGTTAAGACCGGTAATAGCAGAAAATAAGAATAAAATTTAAAAACGCACTATATTTCAAGGAACTATCCTTCTCATCATTTGCGATAAAATTAAAAGAAAGGTTAATCTTATCGCATTGATGAGAAGGTTAGTTCCTTAAAATATAGTGCGTTTTAAATTTTTCTATTATAACACTTAGTTATTTTTTTTTATTTTTATTATTTTTATTTTTTATTTAATTTTATAATTATTAATAATTAAAAAAAAAAAAAAATAAAATTAAATATTTTATATATATATATATAATATATATATATATATATATATATATATATATATATATATATAATATATATATATATATATATATATATATATATATATATATATATATATTGGAAATTGGAAACACAACTAGTTCTTAGAATTTAATAATATAAGAAACATAAATGCAAAAATAAAGTTACATTTAAATACTAGTCTTTAAATAATTAATATGGTAGTGTGAATTTAAGGCTTCTTCGGATATATGTCGTATGGATTTTAATTCAATTTATTTACACGAGAGGCATATTACCATGCAACACCAAAGAACATATTACCCTGTACTTTAAACAATCTATTACCAGATCTTACAAAGCAAAACCATAGTTCATAGAGAATGTTGAGTTAAATGTATTAGTCTCAAATGAACAATGTATGTACTAAAGGAGGAGCATATTACTATGCACCTACTACGAGAGCTGAAGGAATATAAACATTCAATCCTAATAAGACCTTCTAAGGAATGCTTAACAGCAAGGCTCTCCAAGATATTACCATCTAGGATCAGGTTGAACTCTTTCGCAGTTTTGACTACTCCAGTCATTTATTTGTCTATTGCCAGACAAATTTGCAGCTTATTGCCAGGAAAACAAGCTCATTTCCAAACAGGCAACGACGTCTGATTTTGACCAGGGTTATTCTTCAATCCTCTTTCGAAAATCATCTTGTAGTAAAAATAATGAAAATCGGATCCTTTTTTTCCATAATTTTCACAAATATTAATTAAAAACATTTCTTATAAATTTATTCTTTTTTTCTTTAATAATGGCTAACTAAAATATTCT
>SEYY01010600.1:0-2500 GCA_009176605.1 Armadillidium nasatum
GTTCCAAAACGGTCAAGGACTCTTTACTTAATGTCTTAAAAGTAACTTCATTTTGAATGTGGTCTTTCGAACTAGAGTGCCTATCCAAGGCAATAGACAGATTTTTTCCAGTCGTTATACCCTTCATTACACCATACATTTCTCTTTCTTCCTATAAGAGTACATGGCCAACAAAATAAACGATTTTTTTTGTAAACTACCACAAAGCCACAAAAATTTATCATACGATGTCGATTTAAATGCTCTAGTTCCTTTTTTACAAACATGTATATTTGGGTAAGTTTTGGTGTTGTTCTCCTTTCTTTTAAAATTAATCTTTTTTTCCTCCTCAGATCTTGAAGCAAAAGGATTCTCTAATAAAGAAGCTATTATGTCATTACTGAAGTTCATTTTCACCAGTAAAATATTAATATTAATTTTCTACAGAAAAATGCACATATATATATATATATATATATATATATATATATATATATATATATATATATATATATATATATATATATATATATATATATATATATATATATATATATATATATATATATATATATATATATATATATTTTGTACTTGCACTTATTTATTTTTCTTTCTTTCCCCTGAGCAAAATCTTTAATTTCTCATGCAATGTTGAGTCACTTCTTTTTAAAAACTAACAGCTCATTTTTTATTAAAAACACACAAATCAGTAATAAATTAATATTTAATAAATGATATTTAAACAAACTTTAGCACAAAAAACAAAAATTAAAGAACGTAGACTCAATATTAGGCTTTGATACGAAGAACAAAAAGGCGCGTATGGAGACGCCTGCCTCACTGACTCATACTGACTCAGATCTAGAGTCTTATCGATACACATAGTATATTTTTTATATTGTGTTACAAGTCAGTTTTCAGTATTCTATATAAATTATGAATTAAATAAATTGGGCAAGAGATGATCAAGTTAAAATACATTATTATTATTATTATTATTAATTAATATTATTTATTATTTCTGACAATGTAATTTTTAAATTTTATTTAAAAAAAAGGACTGCTTTAGAGACCACAATAGAATGAGTAGTATATATTTATACTGTGAAGAGTCGGCGTAGGGAGATGATGCCTACAGTTGCCGAGAAGGAATATATTTTTTTGACCGAGAAAATTACTATCTTCACTCAGCGCTAGTATGAAAAAAGGGAATTAGGTTCAAATTTACGTCGGCGGCTTTTAGTATGCCTTTAAAATCAATCATATATATATATATATATATATATATATATATATATATATATATATATATATATATATATATATATATATATATATATATATATATATATTTTAATTTTTTTTTTTTTCAAAAAAGTAGGCGTTGCCTACTCTGCCTACCCTGAAAAGCCGCCACTGATATATATATATATATATATATATATATATATATATATATATATATATATATATATATATATATATATATATATATATATATATATATATATATATATATATATATATATATATATATATATATATATATATATATATATATATATATATATATATATATATATATATATATATATATATATATATATATATATATATATATATATATATATATATATATATATATATATATATATATATATATATATATATATATATATGTGATGGATCGGATGTCATATTTTCCAATTTGCGGATGCGGATGCGGATGTTGAATTTTGGAGAAGTGCGGATGCGGATGCGGATGCGGATGTTGAATTTTCGAAAGTGCGGATGCGGATGCGGATTTTGAATTTTCGAAAAGTTCGGATGCGAATGTTGATTTTTCGGATGCGATATATGCGGATGCGGATGCGGATATATATATATATATATATATATATATATATATATATATATATATATATATATATATATATATATATATATATATATATATATATATATATATATATATATATATATATATATATATATATATATATATATATATATATATATATATATATTTCACCTATTCACCTTTCCCACTTTCGTGAGGTGGTGCTCGCCACAATTCTCTTACAATCATAACTATTCTTACCTTTCAAGGCTTTCACCACCTCCCTCCATCTCTGTCTCCACAAATCTTCTACCCTCGTCTAAACTCAAATTCCTTCCATCAAAATCACTCTCACTCCATCCATCCATCTCCACTTCGGCCTTCCCCTCCCCCTACCCTTCCCCTATCTACATCAGATCTACGTACCTTGCCAACCATTCTGTTCTATTTCATTCTTCACATATGTCCAAACCATTTTAGCACATCCTCCTCCTCTCTATCAATTACACCCTTCTTCCATTTACACATCTTCCTTATTCTTTCATTTCTAATCCTATCAATCCTTCTCAATTTATATATCGCTCTCAAATCTTTCATCTCAAAGACATTGAAACTTTTTCTCGACCGATCACTTATCGTCTATGTTTCACACACATACAATACAGAAGGTGAACACAT
>SEYY01010600.1:7500-15000 GCA_009176605.1 Armadillidium nasatum
ATACTCAATATTTGGCCTCTGAATTTACTTCTATTCCTGATTTCTCTTCTTGCAACACACCCTTGTATTCCGAGCATACCCCAAGAGCCCCGAAATTTAAAAGTTTAAAGGGTTATCCAACTTTAGGTCTGGGTTGACTTTTCCCTGAAATCGACTGCTGCAACCTGCAACACCGTTTGAAAGTGTAGGTTGCTCCCCTGTACGGGGTTCCATCAGTCGTTGTACATCCTCCGATCTTCATTCCTGGATACTCTGTCTTGTATGGACAAAGTCTGGACATTTTTCAATAACATGACCCTCCGCATCGCAAAGATTGCAATGTGGCTTCGAAGCGTTGTAGACTAAAGATGGCGATCCTCTATTTACGCCTGGTGGACCCTCACGTCGCAGCTCTCGTCGATAAGGGCATCGCGTCATCCAGTGATTCCTGGAACCACACAACAAGCACTCTCCCAGAAGCCGTCTATATTTCTCCCTGGTGTGCCCTTTCTTACGGCAATAAAAACAGAGCAGTCTGTCTGCTACCGATGATTGCGCTTCTTGTATTTCCCATCTTGGCCGTGTCTGTCGTTCTGTGCGGTCATGCTCTGTTTTCTCGACGCTTCCGCCGAGGCTCCACCTTACTCCATTCTTGATCACGGTCCCGATCAAGACTCTTCGATGATCCTGATAATAATCTTTTTTACTTTCAGAATCACCACGGTAATCCAATCATGGGACTGTCCAAACTTGGATCGAGTCCTCCTTTATTCCTTCTCGATCACATTCTTTACCCTGAGTCCTGACTTCCATGGTGTCGTTCAAAAGGACTCGCAATAAATCTCTCCACTGGGGCTCTCCATGGTAACTCTCAACCAACCTCTGGATGCCTAATCTAAGCTTTATTCTATCCCTTTTAAACCCGGGGATACTATGCATAAATCGACGCCGCAAAGTTGCATCGGGGCCGGCCGATTCTGGAAACGCATCACCAAACAACGTTTCCAAACGCATAGCGTAGTAACTGATATACTCATTTGAACGCATAGCTGCATTATAAAATTGACCAAGCTTCTCTTCAAGGATTTCTGACTTCTGGTCCGTTCTCACTAGTGCAATTAATTTCCCACGTGGTGATTTTTTGCTTTTTGTTTATAACACTTGTAAACCCATTGAACATCACTCCTCAAGTGTGCCCGCAATTCTACCAACCATCGGTTGGGGTCATTTCCCACCTTATATTTGCAAATCCCTCGAATTCGCTGAGAAAGCTATCAATATTTTGCACTACTCTTACTTCAAATGGTAATCACTTCACCCTCCTAGCCAATTGGGTATATCCTGAGATGGCGCTCAAGATTCTGGCCAGTGAGTCATCAGTACTCATTATCAATTTCCGCCAAGGCTGGTCTCCCGCCATCCATGTACCACCATTGCTCAAACGTCAAAAGGAAGGATTCGCATACTTTTCTCTCCTCGCTGAGCTTCAGAAAACTCAGAGCAAAAACTCACGTCAGCACACTCTTCTCTGCTACTCTAAGAGTCATCCCGATATCAACTCATCGCCGTCATCTCCCTCCGCTCAATCTCATATTTAAGAGGGTTAGGACGTTTTATTCGACTGTTTTTATCTATTATAATATTCTTGAATAAAATATTTACTATATAAAGTAAAAAAAGTTTTTTTGGGGGGGAATCTCTCCATTATTGGGCGAGATACGCATTTCCGACTTCTTGTCAAATTTTGGTAGCTTTTAAATATTTTAAGATACATACCCACTCACTATTTTCGATATAACTTTTTCCCTTGACCGAACTTCTCCAAATTTTCAGAAACTTTAGAAGAAGGATATAGCTAAAGTTCAATAGTGAGATATTTTAGATATCTATATCTAAAAACACGTTGTAAGGTAAAATGCAAAAAAAAAAAAAAAAATGTTTGAAAATTTTAAAACATTTTTTTTTATTATCAAAACATCATTTCATTTTTCCAAAAATATATACCTGAAATATCTCCCAATGGAACTATAGATATACCTGTCTTCTACAATTCCTGAAAATTTGAACACCTTTGGTAAAATATCAAAAAAGTTATATCAGTAACAGTGAAAGAGACAGATTGGACAAAAAAGTATACCTCACTCTTTTGGAAATAACTTTTTTGTTTCTAGATTGAAATTAAAAAAAATTCAGAAATGTTAGAGGAAGAGTATATCTAAATTTTAATAGTGAGACATTTTATATATCTATTCTTGAAAAAAAGTAATTATGTTTTGAAATTTAAAATAAAAAAAAAATCCAAATTCAAAATTTTCAAACTTTTTTTTTGGCATTTTACATTATAACGCGTTTATAGGGATATATTCCAAAAAGGTTTCACGATTGACCTCTGCCAATACCATTCTTCTAGAATTCCTGAAAACTTGGACAAGTTCGGTCAAGGAAAAAAAATTATTTCGAAAAAGGGAAGAGGTTCGTATCTCAAAATCTATAAAAGTGACAGAAATTTCACAAGAATTCGGAAATGTGTATCTCTACCAATAATGCAGAGATTCAACTTTTATTTCTTTTTTGCACTTCGTATAGTAAAAATTTTATTCCAGAATATAATAATGGAAAAAAAATGTCCTAACTCCCTAATAAGAACAACATTGGTTGTAGGGCGACAAGGTTCATCTTCAGGTTTCCTCTTTCCATGCATATTAATAATTAGAAAAATTTTCTGGGGGGGAATGCCCCCCCCCCCTCTATCAGAGAATTTCAGTTAGTCTGTTATATTTTTTTTAGCTTTATTTATATATATATATATATATATATATATATATATATATATATATATATATATATATATATATATATATATATATATATATATATATATATATATATATATATATATAGTGTTAGTGTACGTGTTTTAGGTTAGGGATTTGATTCAAAAGAAATACTGTGAATAAATACCAATCTTACCTTATTTTGAAGTCACATAAATGCGATTTGAAACAATTAAAAAGGGAAAAAATACATATGTAATTGCAAAGCAAATGCGAGGCCAGCAAATTCTCCCACAGTTGTAATTTAAAGATTATGAGGTCACTACGACAAATGAACCACCCCACCAGGAAGAGAAGATTTCATAAAACGACTGTCACAATTAAAGAACAATGAATGATAAAACCTAAGTTATAAATGGCAACAACGTCTGAAGAAGAAACCCCTATGACAATTAAATTTAGTATTTCAAAAACAAGAGGAATTTATGTTTTGACAAATGTTTTCACAAGGTGAGAAAGAGGTACTCTAAGGTAGAAACCCTCTCGCGTGATTTTAAGGCAAGTGACAAAGTTGCTTCCCTAATCACTTTTTTTGAGTCTGTTTAGTTGGGCATACTCCCCTATATATTAGTTCCCGCGCCACTGCAGAGCACTGTGAAGTACTTTATGAAATGTTTTGGAGCAAACGAAACAGCTTTCAAGTGAGGACTCCTTTTCTTCTGGACTAAAAGTGGGTCGGCCGTAGCAGAAGAAGCTGACGGGGGAGGAAGAGACATTACCGGTGATGGGGCAGAATACTCAGGAGGATTACCAAGAGCAGAGGATGTAGATTCTGTGAATGAAGAAGCAAATGAGGAAGAAGCAAGGTCTGTAGGTGGAGGAACAGATGAAGAAGCAGAAGAGGGAGATGTAGACTTTGAGGATGTGGGAACGGATGTGGCAGGAACAGATGCTGATTGATTCAAACGTTCGATAGAGGCCATGTTCGACCTGCCATTTGGAAATTTTAATTTAAAGCACCGTCGAAGCGTTCAAGAACTAAGAAAGGACTTGTATCTGGGGCCTCTAAAGCTCGCCTGATGCGATCGACTTGGACATATACATGAGTACATGCTTTCAAGGCTTCTGGTATATAAGAAGTGCCCTAAGACGGATTCAAAGGCCAAATCCCGCGGACCCCAAGTTCCCTCATGCGATATATAAAATTTTTCATGAAGATGTCGAAGTCCTGCTTGTTCTGAGGGGCGGAAGCAAAGAGATCAACAGGACACGAAGGAGTTTTGTTAGCAACAGCCTGAATCATTGGTGATACAACTTAGGAGATTATCGCACTTTTGTTTTGTGAAAGTCAGCTTTTCTAGTCGAAACATACCTGCATCGATTCTGAACTGAAGGAAAAAGAACATGAGTGAAAGGAAAACAAGGATTTTTCCACTGCCGGAACGTGTTGTCTCAAGCCTGTATGGCGCGAAAACAAACACGATCGAACGGTGAATTTTTAGGAGAGAAAGATTTACTACTATAACAGAAGAAATGAACCTGTACATCCATCCCATCAATGATTTCAGCTACTACCTTACGGCATAAACCGATGTATTTTCAAAATAAAAGCAGTCACTACAGGAATGTTGGCGTAGAAGCGGCGCAAAGCCTCAATCAGAAATTATGGAATAAGTTATTATTATGAATATCAGAACTTATGAAATAAATTATTATTATATATATTAAAAAAGTTAGAGATTGATACATGGTAGTATCTCAGACAAGAGTAAAATATTACGGTGAAAGTTGGTGAGGTGGTATTAAACATTCAAAATTAGTTCGCAGGGTGCAAACATTCGCATTCGTGAAGTATACGGTATATATATATATATATATATATATATATATATATATATATATATATATATATATATATATATATATATATATATATATATATATATATATATATATATATATATATATATATATATATATATATATATATATATATATATATATATATATATATATATATATATATATATATATATATATATATATATATATATATATATATATATATATATATATATATATATATATATATATATATATATATATATATATATATATATATATATATATATATATATATATATATATATATATATATATATATATATATATATATATATATATATATTTATATCTCCTCCGGTGGGCAAAGGCCAGAGGCCTACCAAATTCCACCGGAGTTGGGAAAGATCTATTATCATGGTCGATGGTGGCCGACGTGTCCTGACACACGGCGTTTGAAAGTATGCAAGTCAAAGGAAGTTGGGAAAACAGATGAAAGGGAGTGTGTTCCAGACTTTACCAGTAGAGTATATGTAAGATTGAGCATAGCGGTTAAGTCTGGGGTCGGAGAGTTGGACAGAGAAAGGATGAGAATGTGTAGAAAGGCGTGTCGCACGAGCTCTTCTCAATGGAGGAGGTATGCAACGAGAGAGTTCAGAAGAGCAGTGTCCGTTGTAATAGCGATAGTAAAGAGAGAGTGACGCAACAATTCGACGGGCAGAAAGAGATTGAAGAGAGTTAGTAAGAGCAGGAGAGTTGATGAGACGAAATGCCCTAGACACCACCTTCTCTAAGAGAGCTGTATGTGTGGAACCACCCCAGATGTGCGAAGCATACTCCATACAGGGACGAACAACACCCCTATACAGAGCAAGCAACTGGAGTGGCGTGAAGTAATTCTGAAGGCGCCTCAGAACACCCAACCTCTTAGAAGCTTGTTTAGAAAGAGAAGTAATGTGATCTTTCCAAGAAAGATCACGAGAAAAAGAAACACCAAGAATATTAAGGACAGATGAAGGCTTGAGTTGTGTGTTTTCGAAGAAGATATCATAGTTGTGTGGAAGATTGTGTCGAGTGGAGAGATGGAGGAACTGAGTTTTTGAGGCATTGAAAACAACCATGTTTTCTCTGCCCCAATTTGAAATACGAGAAAGATCAGAGGTTAGTTGCTCCAAGGCTACCCTTCTCGAGTCTATCAACTGCTGTTGGGTGGGACGTTTTTCAAAATGGAAAGGAGTAATGAAGGGTGGAGTCATCAGCATAGGAGTGGATAGGAGATGAGGTATGGAGAGAAGGTCATTAATGAAGAGTAGAAAAAGTGTTGGGATAGGACAGAACCCTGAGGAACACTACTGTTAATAGATTTAAAGGAAGAACGGTGGCCGTCTACAACAGCTGCTATAGAACGACCGGAAAGGAAATTAGCGAGAAGATCACAGAGAGAAAGGATAGATACCAAAAGAGGGAAGTTTAGAAATCAAAGCTTTGTGCCAGACTCTATCGAAGGCTTTCGATATGTCCAGCGCGACAGCAAAAGATTCACCGAAATGCCGAAGAGCGGAGGACCAAGAGTCAGAGAGAAGGGAAAGAAGATCACCAGTAGAGCGTTTCTTACGAAAGCCATACTGGCGATCAGAGATAAGATTAGAAGAATTGAGATGTTTCCAAATCTTCCTGTTAAGGATAGATTCGAAAACTTTAGAGAAGAACGGAGGTCAAAGAAATAGGACGGTAGTTAGAGGGTTGAGAGAGGGTCCCCCTTCTTCGGCACAGGCTGAATGAGCGCACGTTTCCAGCAAGAAGGGAAGGTTGAAGTAGAAGACAAAGACGAAATAGTTTACCAAGGCAGGGTGCAAGCTCGGAAGCACAAGTTTTGAGAACCACAGGAGGAATACCATCAGGACCGTACGCCTTCTTAGTATTAAGCTCAGAGAGAGCAGAAATGACATCTTTAGAAGAAATTACTAATTTTAGGCATAAATGAGTTGGAGGGGGTTGAAGGAGGAGGAATAGCTCCGGAATCGTCTAAGGTTGAATTAGAGGCAAAAGTTTGAGCAAAGAGTTCAGCTTTAGAAGAAGGTAAAACAGCAGTTGTGCCGTCGTAAGATATTAAAGGAGGGAAAGAGGAAGAAGCAAAGTTAGAGTTGACATTTTTTGCAAAATGCTAGAAAGAACGTGAAGAAGAGGAACCAGAAAGATTATTGCATTTTCTACGGAGAAAGGAGTTTTTAGTGTTACGAAGGATAGGTTTTGCACGATTACGGGATGAAGTATAAGTAGTGTGAGTTTCTTTAGTTTGAAGACGACGGTAATCCCTGAAGGCAGCATCCCTCCGGCGGAGAGCACGAGAACAAGCAGAGTTAAACCAAAGTTTGTTAGGTTTAGTAGAAGGGAAAGAATATGGAATGTATGCTTCCATGCCAGAGAGAATCACCTCGGTAAAGCGTTCTGAACACTCCGAGGGACCCCTCCCACGGAAGCAACAATCATTCCACGGGAAATCAAAGAAGTGCGACCGCAAGTCCGACCAGCTTGCGGCACCGAAGTGCCACAAGCGTTTCCTTTCCGTAGAAGGGGGTCTTTCCTGCGGAAGACTTGAAGAGATAGAAGAGGATACAGAGATAAGAAGATGATCGGAGGAACCCAGAGGAGGAAAGAGTTTAACATATAAGGAGAAGGATTAGAAGTAAGTAAAAGGTCTTGAACGCTGGGTTCATCTCCAAGACGATCAGGGATACGAGTAGGGAGCTGCACCAACTGCTCAAGGGCGTTTTGGATAGCGAAAAGGAAGGCACGTTCACCAGCTGTATCAGGAGAACTAGAAGAAAGCCATTGGCGGTGGTGAACATTGAAATCACCTAATATGATGATTTGAGAGAAAGGAGAAGAAGAGAGAATGTGCTCT
>SEYY01010600.1:20000-25000 GCA_009176605.1 Armadillidium nasatum
AAATGATGGCCTCAAAAAAAGTAGCATCGGAGAAGCCCCGGGGGCGGCTTCCAAATATAGCCTCTCATCCACCCCATCCCCCATCACCACTTGGGAGTTGGTGACCTCCGGTGATAGGGTTGGTGCCACCAAGACACAGCTGCCAGCTTGTCTTGATGCACGGTCTATTTTTTTCATTAATTTCTGCAATGTTCGCGGTCTGCACTCAAATTTTCACTTTGTTGAACATCACCTCACTTCTTCTAGACCTCACCTCTTATTCTTGACCTAAACTCAGATATTTGAGCGTTCCGATAGCAAACCCTATTCTGTTTCCTCCTACTGTCTCTATCCTCAATTTTCATCCAAAGGCGGTTGTTGTGCATACGTGCGCAACGATGTCTTTTGTTCCCGTGTCTCTAGTTTGGAGTCTTCCGAATTTTTCACCTTATGTCTTAGGCTTTCTTGCCATTCTACGACTAAATTAATTTATTCTGTTTATTTATCTCCTAATTCTACTGACTATCCTAAATTCTTCGACTATTTAAACTCCAAAGTAGAAAACATTCTCTCTTCTTCTCCTTTCTCTCAAATCATTATATTAGATGATTTCAATGTTCACCACCAACAATGGCTTTCATCTAATTCTCATGATACAGCTGGTGAACGTGCCTTCCATTTCGATATCCAAAATGACCTTGAGCAGTTGGTGCAGCTCCCTACTCGTACACCTAATCGTCTTGGAGATGAACTCAACATTCTAGACCTTTTCCTAACTTCTAATCCTTCTCCTTATACTGTTAAACTCTTTCCTCCTCTGGGCTCCTCTGATCACCTTCTTATCTCTGTATCCTCTTCTATCTCTTCAAGTCTTCCGCAGGAAAGACCCCCTTCTATTGAATGGAAACGTTTGTGGCACTTCAGTGCCGCAAGCTGTTCGGACTTGCGGTCGTACCTCTTCGATTTCAATTGGAATGATTATTGCTTTCGTGGGAGGGGTCTCTCGGAGTGTGCAGAATGCATTACCGAGGTGATTCTCTCTAGCATGGAGGCGTACATTCCATTTTCTTTCCCTTCTACTAAACCTAACAAACCTTGTTCTCGCGCAATCCGCCGCAGGGATGTTGCCTTCAGGGATTACCGTCGTCTTCAATAATCTTTCTGGTTCCTCTTCTTCACGTTCCTTCTGACATTTTGCAAAAAATATCTACTCTAACTTTGCTTCTTCCTCTTTCCCTCCTTTAATATCTTCCGACGGCACAACTGCTGTTTTACCTTTTTCTAAAGCTGAACTCTTTGCTCAAACTTTTGTCTCCAATTCAACCTTAGACGATTCCGAAGCTATTCCTCCTCCTTCAACCCCCTCTAACTCATTTATGCCTAAAAGTAGAATTTCTTCTAAAGATGTCATTTCTGCTCTCTCTGAGCTTAATACTAAGAAGGCGTACGGTCCCGATGTTATTCCTCCTGTGGTTCTCAAAACTTGTGCTTCCGAGCTTGCACCGTGCCTCGGAAAACTATTTCGTCTTTGCCTCTCTACTTCAACCTTCTTCTGTGCCGAAGAAGGGAGACCCCTCTCAACCCTCCAACTACCGTCCTATTTCTTTGACCTCCGTTCTCTCTAAAGTTTTCGAATCTATCCTTAACAGGAAGATTTGGAAACATCTCAATTCTTCTAATCTTCTCTCAGATCGCTAGTATGGATTTCGTAAGAAACGCTCTACGGGTTTCCCTTCTCTCTGACTCTTGGTCCTCCGCTCTTCAGCATTTTGGTGAATCCTTTGCTATGACGCTAGACATATCGAAAGCCTTCGATAGAGTCTGGCACAAAGCTTTGATTATTTCTAAACTTCTCTCTTCCGGTATCTATCCTTCTCTCTGTGATCTTCTCACTAATTTCCTTTCTAGTCGTTCTATAGCAGCTGTTGTAGACGGCCACAGTTTTTCCTTTAAATCTATTAATAGTCGTGTTCCACAGGGTTCTTTCCTATCCCCAACACTTTTTCTACTTTTCATTAATGACCTTCTCTCTATTACCTCATCTTCTACCCACTCCGATGCTGATGACTCCACTCTTCATTATTCTTTCCAGTTTGAAAAACGTCCCACCCAACAGCAGTTGATAGACTCGAGAAGGGTAGCCTTATAGCAACTAAAATCTGATCTTTCACTTATTTCAAATTGGGGAAGAGAAAACATGGTTGTTTTCAATGCCTCAAAAACTCAAATCCTTCATCTCTCCACTCGAAACAATCTTTCACACAACTATGATATCTTCTTCGAAAACACACAACTCAAGCCTTCATCTGTTCTTAATATTCTTGGTGTTTCTTTTTTTCTCGTTATCTTTCTTGGAAAGATCACATTACTTCTCTTTCTAAACAAGCTTCTAAGAGGTTGGGCGTTCTGAGGCGCCTTCAGAATTACTTCACGCCACCCCAGTTGCTTGCTCTGTATAGGGGTGTTGTTCGCCCCTGTATGGAGTATGCTTCGCACATCTGGGGTGGTTCCCCAAACACAGCTCTCCTTGAGAAGGTGGAGTCTAGGGCATTTCGTCTCATCAACTCTCCAGCTCTTACTAACTCTCTTCAATCTCTTTCTGCCAGTCGAATTGTTACTTCACTCTCTCTTTACTATCGCTATTACAACAGACACTGCTCTTCTGAACTCTCTGGTCGTATACCTCCTCCAATGAAAAGAGCTCGTGCGACACGCCTTTCTACACAGTCTCATCCTTTCTCTGTCCAATTCTCCCACCCCAGACTTAACCGGTATGCTCAATCTCACATAAACTCTACTGGTAAAGTCTGGAACACACTCCCTCCATCTGTTTTCTCAACTTCCTTTGACTTGCATACTCTCAAACGCCGTGTATCTGGACACGTCGGCCACCATCGACCATGATAGATCTTTCCCAACTCTTGTGGAATTTGGTAGACTTCTGGTCTTTGCCCACCGGAGGAGATATAAAATATATATATATATATATATATATATATATATATATATATATATATATATATATATATATATATATATATATATATATATATATATATATATATATATATATATATATATATATATATATATATATATATATATATATATATATATATATATATATATATATATATATATATATATATATATATATATATATATATATATATATATATATATATATATATATATATATATATATATATAGAAGTGGACCGGATAGTAATTTTTTACTATCCGCGGATGCAGATGTGGTTGCGGATATTCAATTGCGGATATCCGCAGATGCGGATGCGGATGCGGATAGTTTAATTTTTTAAGAGTTTTTGCCATAGATTCTTGGAATTTTAAATATAATATAGAGAATCTATGTTATCAGGGTGTGGGACGGGGACCCAAGTCTTGAACACCCCACCAACCTCTTTCCCCAACCTCCACCCATTTGGAAAAAGGATATATATATATATATATATATATATATATATATATATATATATATATATATATATATATATATATATATATATATATATATATATATATATATATATATATAGCCAGTAATTCAGTATTACCTTCACACTTCACAGTTTCACATATTCCATTTGAAGTTAATAATTGGTAAGTTATTTTTTAGAAATAAAAGCTTTTGGGCTCTTTCAGGTGAAAGGTTGGTTCACTTTTCGTCTTAAATGAGGCCTGCTCTACTGAAAAGATGCTCACTAGCAACACTAGTTAAAGGACGTGCTAAATAAGTCCTTGCCAGCTCAGCAAGAAAATTGAAACTTTTGCAATTATCTCTCCACCAAACCAGTTGGTCTTTATCTGCCTCCAAACGTGGGAGTTTCAGATAATTTTCAATAATCGATATTGTATCATTTGACACCTCTGACTGTGATTCTTCCTCGTAGCTGTAAGCTAGAAGATCTTTCATTGATTTAGCAATGCTTAAGCTAACAGATTTTGTTTCTTTTGTATCTGAGAGCTTTTGCTTTTTCTTGAAAGGCGTTATTTTAGCTGTTTCTATCATCTCATCGCATAAGCATCCTAATTTGATTTTAACATTCTGAGAAACAAGTGGTTTAAAAATTTTTGTTTTGTACCTAGGATCTAAAAAGGTTGCAATTGTATAAGCATCATCATTTTCCAGGTTTTCAAATCTGTCGTTCATCTCCTTCATTAATGTTTCAGTCATCCTTGAAACTCCCTTAGACTTAATAACATTTGTTAACACAACTTTCAGTGTTGAAACAAGCGGTATTTTTCACTATCCGCGGATGCGGATACGGATGCTGTTCCGGATATCCAATTGCGGATATCCGCGGATGCGGATATTTGAAAAATGATGCGGATATCAGCAGTTGCGGATGCGGATATCCTTTCCACCTCAATATATATATATATATATATATATATATATATATATATATATATATATATATATATATATATATATATATATATATATATATATATATATATATATAATCTTTTTAAATCTACTAACTGCTCGTGGATTAAAATATTTTGACCACATTACCTCGTGTCAGAGTGCAGTCGGGAAGGGTCCGTTCGGGATTTGCTTGGTATGTGTTTCTTGAGACATCCTGAAGCGGTTTCTCTTTTGTACTGTTTGGCTCGGGAAGTAAAGCTCTAGCTTACCATCCAAGAGGTCGATGAGTTCGATTCCCAGAATAGCAGACTTAAAAATTCAATATATATATATATATATATATATATATATATATATATATATATATATATATATATATATATATATATATATATATATATATATATATATATATATATATATACTTACCACAAGTGTACCATTTCCAAAATATGCACTTGTAAATCCAAAAGTTCCAAATCCAATAATATGATGATGACATAGAGTAAGGAGAGTAAAATCCAGATAAGGATAATTTATATTACCATTTCCTATGCGAATATAATATATATATATATATATATATATATATATATATATATATATATATATATATATATATATA
>SEYY01010600.1:30000-45000 GCA_009176605.1 Armadillidium nasatum
ATGTACTCTACCGGGAAAGTCTGGAACACACTCCCTTCCTCTATTTTTCCAACTTCCTATGACTTAGCCACCTTCAAACGTTGTGTATCAGGTCACGTCGGCCTTTAACTTGACCATTCTTCCGTTTTTCCCCCTAACTCTGGTGGAATTGTAGTAGGCCTCTGGCCTTTGCCCACCAGAGGTGATAAAAAGAAGAGAGGAAAAAAAAAGAATATATATATATATATATATATATATATATATATATATATATATATATATATATATATATATATATATATATATATATATATATATATATATATATATATATATATATATATATATATCAGCCTCCATATTATGGATAGAGCCTATTAATTTAGACATACTCATAATAACTTAGGCTATTTAAGGCGATTTTTAAAAATTTTTGTTTATCATTTATTCCTTTATTGTCCATTTGCGAATTATAATTAGGTTATAGGCCTTTGTAATACACCTTTGGAATTTATTTTAATATACGATCTACTTGATTTTGGGCCTTCTTATTTTGAGCTTATTTACCTGGACCTACTTTATTTTTGTTTTTGTTTTTTATTTGATAAAACTTCTTTAAATCATATATAGGAGACTGTCTTTTTGAGGCATTCCGAAATTTTGTTTTTGTTTTAATTACCAATTATAATTTTGGCCTTTATTGACCTCCTTTGCTATTACTTACCATAATTTAGCCTCCATTGGCTCTCCTTTATAAGTATTTGGCCTTTTTTATCCTCTTTTGCTATTATTTAGCATAGGTTGGCTTCTATTGGCCCTCCTATATAATTTGGCATTTGTTTGTCCTCCTTTGCTATTGTTTAGCATAGGTTGGTATATATTGGTCCCCTTCTTTATATTTTGGCTTTTGTTTGTCCTCTTTACTATTACTCAGCATAGATCGGACTTCATTGGCCTCCCTTTATATCTTAAACTCGGATATGACTGACAGACCTTACTCTGAAAACTTTGTATACATTTGTTGATCAATTTCTTTTGAGAAATTTACGTAGATTTAATTACTTTTAAAAATAAAAATTAATTTTTATTTTTTCCCTTTGTTCTTCATTTTGAAACAACTTAGTACTTAATTAAATTTCAGTGAATTCATATATTTTAAAGTTTCTTCTTATAGAACATTTCTTACTTTAAGGTAGTTATTCATTCTTAGAATTAAGCTTAGTCTCTCAAGAGACTTTAAACTTGCTTTTAAGCCCTTGTAAATATTTTTTATTTTTATTTTTTAAACCTTGATTATGGCACCTCCTGATCCAAACATTGACACGTCAGACATGGATACTAACAGGTTGAATGGTGCCAAAAAATAACGTAAATTGCTTCGATCTCGAGCAACTAAGTCTATAAATAAGGTTGATAAGATTCTTAACAATTCTGATCCCCATTTGGGAAAATTAATTGCACTTGTTAAAACTTTAGAAAACATTGAGGGTGACTTAAATGAATGCAGTACTATTTTAGAAGAACCATTGGATGACAACGCACTCTCTCGAGATGATGATCAGTGTTTCGAGCACCATATGGCCATTAGTGGTAAAATTGAAACCACAAATTGAATTACAGAAACTATTAAAAGAAATTCGACTACAACTACACTTAACACTGTTTCTGAGTTTCCACGTGGACCAGAGTCCTTTAATCTCCCTACAAAACCTCTTTCTATCTTTGATGGGGATATATTAACTTTTTCCAATTTCATGGAAATATTTGAAACTAATGCAGAGAATAAAGGATACTCTGATATAAATAAGTTGAATTTATTGTTAGATTATCTAAAAGACTCTGCTCTCAAACTACTCTCTGGCTATGTAGTTACAGCTAGTAATTATAAAATTATTTAAGATTCACTAAAAAGGGGATTTCGGAAATCCAGCTAAAGTCAAAGAGACTTTAATTTCAAAACAATTAAATATAACGACTCCCAAATATGATTACAGTGAACTATATCAATTCAAGGCCGACATACATTGTTATGCTGAATCTCTTAAAACAAAGGGATTGATAAGTACTTGTGGTAGCTGCTCCACTCTTTTGGGAGTGCTTCTTACCCAAAAACTCCCTACTCATACTAGAGAAAAAATTCTCTGGAAAAACTCAAAGGATAAAACAGAAGACACTTGGACTTTAGAGTCTCTGACTGAATGCTTAAATCAGACTTTAACTGTCTTAGAAGCTTTTGGTCAAACTTTATCCTCCAACACAAAATATTAGAAAACATCTTCCAAAAATTCTGATAATCCCTCTTCTTTCAAAAATAAGTGAAATCAACTGGGTCAAAACCTAAACAATCAACTGTGCTGGTTACCAAACAAACTAATTCTCCACAACCTAATAAATCATTCCAAAAAACAAATAAAAATAATAACAAAAATAATAATAATAATAATAATAATAATAATAATAATAATAATAATAATAATAATAATAATAATAATAATAATAATAATAATAATAATAATAATAATAATAATAATAATAATAATAATAATAATAATAATAATAATAATAATAATAATAATAATAATAATAATAATAATAATAATAATAATAATAATATATAATAATAATAATAATAATAATAATAATAATAATAATAATAATAATAATAATAATAATAATAATAATAATAATAATAACTTGAAAAGAAAGTTTTGTCGTAGTAAGTTTTCCATCATTTCTTCATTCAAAAAAATCGAAATGCCGAATTATATTGGATTCGAACCATTCAAGGCGAATCCTTTAAATCTGAAATAAATCACTTTAAAAATAATTTATGTTACTACATTGTATAAACAATTTAACATAATATTAGTAGATGGGGTACTTCGTTGTGATAGGTGCTAGGGTAATTCGTTACTTCCCTATGACACTAAATTTCCTATTTTACTTCCTTTCAATTGTCGTTTCACACATTTGCTCATATGGGATACACATTTGTCTCATAATCATTTGGGTAATTCCAAACATCTGCAGGTTCTTCGTGGAAAATTGTATTTTTTTTTGTATGAGAACCACTATTAAAAAAGGTCGCTAGACCTTGTATACTTTGTAAACGCTTACAAGCAGTACATTTTTGTCCTGCTCCTTTAGTTCCATTGCCCAAAACAAGGGTAATGAACACTATACCTTTTACAATAATCTGTGTCGATTTAACCGGCTATTTTCTTTTAAAAACTCCTAAAAACTGCACTACCAAGTGCTACATTGTTTTATTTGCTTGTGCCACTACTCGAGCTGTTCATTTGGAACATTCTGGATAACATCGCAATGTCCTTTCTTCTTGCACTACGTTGTTTCATAGGAAGACTTTAAGTTCACCTGGTATAATATTCACAGATAATGCCATTTATTTTTAGGCATCTTCACAATATCTTAAGCAATAACATTTTCTACCTTCAGTTAAAGATTTCTTATCTCAACATTCGTCACCTGGAGATTCAATCCAGCTCGCAGTAGTTATTACGGTGGGTTCTTTGAAAGGTTGATTGGAATTATCAAATTAGATTTAAAACGTACTTTAAACACAGCTCTCGTAACTTATGATGAGTTTTATACTGTTTTAACTGAAGTCGAGTCAGTTCTTAACTGCCGACCTTTTACATTTGTAGGGGATGATCTTTCCTGTGAGGAACCTCTTACTCCATCACATTTATTGACTGGATATAAACTGAATTTGCAAGTTAAATTGGAACTTTTATACACAGATCTTACCTATCAAGATCCTATTAACGTTAACGAACGCTACAAATATCTTCTTTCTCTTATTTCCAAATTTCGTTCTTCATGGGAGAAAGATTATCTTATCTTAAAATAATCCTGGAATGTTTCTTGGAGAACCAACGTCTCTATTGGAGATGTTGTCCTAGTTGAGGATGATGGTCCTCGCTTAAAGTGGAAATTGGGTCTTATTAAAACTTTTCATACATCTTCTAATGGATATGTCCGCTCCGTCTCTTTAAACACAAAGAATGGTGAAATAACTAGAGCGGTCATTCATTTGTATCCCTTAGAAATTCACTCTAATATATTTGATTCCTCATCTTCATAGGAATCACCCGCGACCTTAACTCTTCCTCCAAGGAGATTAGAACGTCGAGCTCATACCCTGGCAAAATAACGAATAAAGGCTATTCTTGACAAAGAATAGTTTCTTTCTCTGGTGTCTACATCTACATTTAGTACATTTAGATAAACGCATTACACACACCGTAGTGTCTTAATCTATTGTACATCTATATAAACATTGAATTTATACTTTATTCTCCATCCATTAGCAACTTGAATGATGTTCTTACACACTCCTAAGATGAGTCTTACTCATCCATTAAATCCTTGTATATTCGATGTTTCTGAAGGATTCAGGCTTCTGTTCTGGGGTGTTGCACCCTCCTCTTTCCAGGGTCTTTACTTTCATTGCGTTCTCCATTGTTGCAGTATCTTGCCTGTTGGGTTGGTTGAGTGCCAGCGACCTTGTACTCTTGGGATAAAACCTTTCACATTGAGTCATCAGGACCCAAGAGTCGGTGATGTTAATATGACATGACGCCCTAAAAAGGGAGAGAACTTGTAATTTTTTTATCTAAGTACAGTCATCTCTATCTTCACAATTATTTATTCCCAATGTTGTTGTTCTATCAAAAACCTCTTGCATGGGAATGATACACTCAGACATCTGGCCTCCCGTGGTTAATACAAGTCATAGTTACGAGGTTCCTTGTTTTGACAAATAGATACTTCTCTATTCTTCTCTCACTTTCTTTGACTAAACATCTTAAACTTAAGAAGAAAGGTAATTATCCATCTGAGTGCATAACCTGAGGGTGCCTATATCCGGCTCTCAAGCATAGGTGAGTCAGCCCCTTTAGGTTGCCGAATTGTATAAATTTTTTTTATATACTCTCAGCAACACTCTTTAAGTGGGAGTCGGGGACTTCTGAGGTTAAAGTTGCAAGTGATTCACACATTTAATCCTCTCCTTAATCATTCATTTTTGTCTGACTGTTGGGAATAACTTTACCTTTAATTTCTTCATAAAACTTTGTCACATTCATTTGCTTGTCCTTTTTCCCTTTCTTTTCTTCTTGGCTAGAGTTAATGTAGAAAAATTTACAGTAAATTTTAGACCACCCACTGGTTGCCAATTTTACCCATAAATGTATGACCTTACGAATGATTTCACTCATTATTTGTGGGCGTTTACACCTTTCAATTTTCCAATATTCATAATATTTTATCTATTATTATTTATATTATAATTATTACATATTTTTAATTAATTTTTACATAAAATTTTTCATATATTTGCGTAGAGTCTGATTTTTATCGTACATTAATTTTTCACTTTAATGATAATTTATCATACACGCGTTTCGGCAGGCTATGACATTCAAATTCCTACTCTGGGCGTCGCACCCTTTCGATACATATACTTAACTTCTCATTCGATACATAATTATATATATATATATATATATATATATATATATATATATATATATATATATATATATATATATATATATATATATATATATATATATATATATATATATATATATATATATATATATATATATATATATATATATATATAGTTGCCAGTTTAAAAATTATTCTAGTTAAAATGAGGCTGATATTTCTGGAGACAAGCGGTTAAAGTCAGAGGTTGCCATTTTTGAATTCTATTCACTTTTTTATGATACTTCATGGTGTCTAGATCTGTTCTAATTTATGTTCCCAACAATTTTGTGTTTACATCTTTCAAAGTTTCGTACCATTCAAAGAGTTCAAATTTGCAATTAATAACTGATCGAATATTCTTGGAAATTGGCCGATTGCTTGCCGTGTCGTTTATTCTGTCAAATAGCAGGCAGGTAGTTGGTTTGAAGCCAAGGGTATTCTTGAAGTTATATAAGTTGCATTCGGAGCCTTTCGCGTTAATATTTCATATTCGTCAAATCTTTGAAAGCTCCGTTTGTTAACTATTAAAATACATATTCTTGGAGGCTTTAAACGGGTTTACTATATTCGTTTCAGGCAGTGGGAAAAACACAATTTTTCTCAAAGCTTATTTTCGGTGTATCATCTCCGTTTATATAAATATTCTATATTTATATAAGCGACTAACCCTAGTCTCCAAAAGAATATTGCCTCCAAAAGATAACTAAAAAACTAACATCTCAATATAGAGAGTCAACAAAAAACTCCTTATATTGATTCTGTAAAAATCCTTACATCAGGATACATTTTCAACTCGTAAACTGAGTGACATTAATGAAATAATCTAATTGATTGTTTTAATATATATATATATATATATATATATATATATATATATATATATATATATATATATATATATATATATATATATATATATATATATATATATATATATATATATATATATATCCTTGGTAGCTTGCTTAAATTAGCATATTTGTCTTTGAGCTCAAGTTACTCAATCTTTGAATTGTCCACTCGTCTTGATTCATGTTTCTATAGATTCCACAATCATTTGTCTTAACAAAGTCAGTGTTTTGAATCTGATCCGTGTATTATTTAATTGATTGATCAATTTATTTTTTCCTTCCCTTGAATCTTTAATTTTCTTCATAAATAGACTTTCTAATATTATTAAATTTATACAGTTAATTCTCTATATAACAAGGAACAATTTTGTTAGTTTATCCTCTCTTTACTTCAAATAGTTAATTAATAACAAATATTTATAACTGTACAATTTTCAGTTAGAAACTTTTTGATATCATGTTTTCAACTGGTGATACAGTATTGCCATAAAATGAGCATCGTCTTTTCTTTGAACGGAGATATTTTTGAAACTCCAAAAGTAATTTTTCTGGTAATTTTAGTTTTTACCTTTTATTTTCAATTCACATATTTTTTTCCTATTTTTGTTATGAATATTTACTGAAATCAAATCGAATTATTTATTTTGTTAAAATTTAGCACGCTGCAGTTGACGTTTTCTCTCAATCTCGCTGGAAGCACGGTCTGATTTTTAAGCTCTATTCAGGGGTTCTATAATATTAATATTACCAATTTCCTCTTTGTTTAATATTAAATGCTTTTTGTTAAATTTTAATTCCAGTCTCATCATAGATGGTTCATTTATATTTTCTCAAAGTGTTTTTTAACCTTAACGTAAAATATGAATTTATTTTTGTTTCATTTTTGTAAACGTGCATGTACGATGTACGTATTTTCTTCTACGAATTTTAGTGCGTGTTCTATAAACGTGGTGAACTTTTGTAAGTATTTTCTAAGTTGTTTTTTTTTCCTTCATATGGAAAAAGTGTTTACACTAATGTGAGTACATTATTATTTTCAAAATAATTATAATAATAATAATAATAATAATAATAATAATAATAATAATAATAATAATAATAATAATAATAATAATAATAATAATAATATTTATAATAATAATAATAATAATAATAATAATAATAATAATAATAATAATAATAATAATAATAATAATAATAATAATAATAATAATATTATTATTATTATTATTATTATTATTATTATTATTATTATTATTATTATTATTATTATTATTATTATTATTATTATTACTATTATTATTGTTGTTGTTATTATTATTATTATTTCTCCATATTCCAAACGATATATGTGTATATTGTTTTGCATATATATGTGCATCGATCAATTCCATTTACTTATAAAATTCTAATCTAAATTGCGTTCATTTTTATTGTTTTCTGTATGTAGTTCACACACATACAGAGTAATAATTTGCATGCATTTTCATTCTCATAAAAACGTCTTGGAAAATTATATGAAGGCTCTCTTACTTCAGGTAAATTTTTAGAAGCACCTACAACCTAATTATTTTCAAATTCCCCAGTGGCTTTCATCTCTATTTTCTATCTATAAGAGATGCTTTCATCTTAACATTGTTGCCCATTCTATAATTTTGAAACTTGGTGGATATTTGCAATATTGAGAAGTGTTGTAATTAATAATCCACAGAGGTAAAATAAAGTAAAATAAATGTGGATAATATCCATCTTTGGATGAGAGAAGGCTGAAGTGGGCTTCCAAGTCACAAAAGTTATAAAAAAAATTTAATTTAGTATATAAAAAAACTCATTTTTACTTCGTTTCCCAACTGCAATTTTTCTGGTCCCTTGATATATTAATAAGTAGGTTTGCTTGCGGTTGACTACGTTACTAGTTATTTATCAAGAAAAGAATTGTTGTTCAAATTCTCACAAATGACAAAGAGATAATGTTATTGAAAAAGCTAAACAACAAAGATCACGAGAAAAAGAAGCACCGAGAATATTGAGGACAAATGAAGGTTTGAGTTGGGTGTTTTCAAAGAAGATGTTAAAGTTGTGTGGAAGATTGTGTGAAGTAGAGATATGGAGGAATTGAGTTTTTGAGACATTGAAAACTACCATCGTTTTTATGCCCCAACTTGAAATACGAGAAAGATCAGAGGTCAGTTGCTCCAAGGCCATCCTTCTTGAATCTATCAGCTGCTGTTGGGAGGGGTGTCTTTCAAATTGAAGGGAGTAATGAAAGATAGAGTCAACGGCATAGGAGTGTAAAGAAGATGAAATAATATAGAGAATGCCGTTGATGAAAATTAGAAAAAAGAGTTGGTGATAGGACAGATACTTGAGGAACACCACTATTTAAAGAAGAACGGTGGCTGTCTACAACCGCTGCTATAGAACAACCGGAAAGGAAATTAGAGAGAAGGTCAGAGAGAAGGATAGTTTCCGAAAGAGGGAAATTTAGAAATCAAATCTTTGTGCCAGACTCTATCGAATTCTTTCTATATCTCTAGCGCCATAACGAAAAGCTCACCAAAACTCTGAAGAGAGAAGCACAAAGATTGAGAAAGTAGGGAAAGAATGTCACTAGTAGAAAGTTCCTTACGAAAACCACACTGACGATCAGAGATAAGATTAGATGAATTGAAGTGTTTCCAAATCTTCCTGTTAAAAGGATAGATTCGAAAGCTTAATTAAGAAAGAATGGAGGTTAAAGAAATAGGACGATAGTTAGAGAGTTGAGAGGAGTCTCCCTTCTTCATCACAGGCTCAATGAGAGCACGTTTCCAGCAAAAAAGGAACTTTGAAGTGGGGAGACAGAGACGAAATAATTCACCAAGGCAGGGTGCAAGCTCAAAAGCACAAGTTTTGAGAAGCACAGGAGGAATACCATCAGGACCAAATGCCTTCTTAGTGTTAAGCTCAGAGAGAGCAGAAATGTCGTCTTTAGAAGAAATTACAATGTTATTCATAAATGAGTTGGAGGGGATTAAGGGAGGAGGAAAAACTCCGGAATCGTCTAAGGTAGAGTTAGAGGCAAAAGTTTGAGAGAAGAGTTCAACTTTAGTAGAAGGTAAAATGACAGTTGTGCCATCAGAAAAAAGTAGAGAAGGGAAAGAAGATGAATCAAAGTTGATTTTTGCAAAATGCCAGAAAGCTCGAGAGGAAGAGGAATCAGAGAGATTATTAAATTTGCAGGTGAGAAAAGACTTTTTGGTATTTCGAAGAATAGATTTTGCACGATCCGGTAAGAAATACAAGTTGAATGAGTTTCAGGAGTTTCAAGACGACGGTAATCCCTGAAGGCAGCATCCCTTCGGCGGGTTGCGCGAGAATAAGTAGAGCTAAACCAAGGTTTGTAAGGTATAGTAAAATGTAAAGAGAGAGATTCACCTCGGCTATGCTCTCTCAAACTCTGAGGGACTCCTCCCGCGAAAGCAGTAATCATTCCATGGAAAATCTGTGAAGTACAACCGCAAGTCAGACAGTTAGTGGCACCGAAATGCCAGAAACATCTCCTCACCGAAGGCGTGGGCCATTTTTGCTGAAGACTGAAGAGACAGGACAAGATACGGAGATAAGAAGGTGATCGGATGAACCCAGAGGAGGAAAAATTTTAACAGTATTAGGAGAAGGATAAAAGAAAAGATCAAATATATTGGGTTCATCACCAAGACGGTCAGTGATACATACGGGTAGGGAGTTGCACCAACTGTTCAAAGTTATTCTGGATAGAAAATTGGTAGGCGAGTTCACCAGCTGGATCATGAGAACTTGATGAAATCCATTGGCGGTGGTGAACATTGAAATCACCCAAAAGATGATTTCGGAGAAAGGAGAAGAAGAAAGAATGTGTTCTACTTTGGAGTTTAAATAGTCGAACAATTTTTTATTGTCAGTAAAATTAGGAAGTAAATAGACAGAATAAATAAATTTAGAAGCGTAATTGCAAGAGAGTTTCAGCCATAAAGTAGAGAATTCAGAGACTCTAAATTTGAGACATGAGAGCAAATAACATCGTTGCACACATATGCGCAACAACCGCCTTTGGCTGAAAATTGAGGATAGATACAGTAGAGGTAACAGAATAAGGTTTGCTATCAGCACACTCAAGCATCTGAGTTTCCGTTAATTAAGAACAAGAGATGAGATTTAAAAGAAGAGAAATGGTGTTCGGGAAAGGGGAGATTAGGAAAAAGACCGCGAATGTTGCAGAAATTAATAATAAAAGAAGACCGTGAACCGGGGCAAGCCAGACGCGGGGTCCTGGTTGCACCATCCCCATCATTTTAGGAAGCCAACTTCCAAGTGATGTGGGGTGAGAAGTGGATTAGGGGTATTCTTTGGATGCCACCCCTCGAAGTATCTCAGAGGCTGCTATGAGTTTCACCATTTTTTTTTGTTTTGTTTTAAAATGTAAGAGTAAGCTCTTAAGGGTAGAGAGGTAGTGTGAGCATAGACACTCTAATATTAGGCGAGGATACACTAGAGACCCTCTTAGAAGATGAAACTCGAAATGGAACGAACCAAAGGGCAACGGAGTGAAATGGAATGGTCTAGCCCATCCTATCACTCCGCGGGTTATGCCCAATAGGGGGTACTTGCATTGCTTTGGACATCGCCACGTCCTCCCCCTATAATATATAGGCCTGGCCCAGCCAGCAGTATCCGCCGTGGTCCCTTGAAACCCAAGAATCATCCTCGAAAGATCCCACTGACAGGACGAAAGTCCTTCCTGGGGAAGATGATTATTTATTTATATATATATATATATATATATATATATATATATATATATATATATATATATATATATATATATATATATATATATATATATATATATATATATATATATATATAGTAATATTAATTTATATACAGTATTAGGCTGTACTTCTAGTAAATTTAATTAACAGCTAGCTCTTACAATTTGATTTAAATTAAAAGGCGAAAGGGTTGACAAATTTCAATTTTTACTTCTTAATTTTATATCCACCGGACTCCTCCTTCAATTTTATATGAGTAACTTGTTGTTTCCTATTGTTATATTTTCTTTAATTTTTTTTATTTTGATGAATTTAAATAAAGAAACATCAAGTGAATATTTTTTGATAGGTGTAACGAGTGAGCTTCGTATTTTGTAAGAAATGCTTTAGGCAATCTTTCTCTTCTCTCTGATTCTTGGTCCTCTGCTATACGGCGTTACGGTGAATCTATTGTTGTGGCTCTAGACATATCAAAAGCTTTTAAAGATAACTTGGCATAAAGCTTTGGTTTTTAAACCTCCCACTTTCGTCATCTATCCATCACTCTAAGATATCCTTTCTAGTCGTTCAATAACCATTGATCATTTAAATTTATTTATTAACGATGATATTCCTCAACCCTCAATTTTTTTCTGCTTTTCATTATTGGCCTTCTCAACACTGCTTTATCACAAATCCGTTCTATGCTGATGACTCTACATGTTTGTCTTTAATGCCTTAATTAAAACCTCGGATCTTCCATATTTAGAGTAAATAAAATATTCTAAACAACTATGACGTCTTCAAACACACACAACAAAAAACTTTGTCCTTAATATTTTTGGTGTTTCTTTTTCTCGTAATCTTTTTTGGAAGGGTAATATGATTCATAATAGGTTGGGTGTACTGAGATCCATTTGAAATTTCTTCAAGTCAATTCATTACTTTATGTTTACAGGGGTGAGGGGGTTGTTATCTGTGCATAGGAAGCATGATTTAAACATCCGAGATAGTTTCACTCACAGTTCTCGCTAAAAAAGTAGAATCTAGTGATTTTCGTCTTATCAACTATCCTGATCTTACTAATTCTTTCCAGTCAATTTCAACATATTGAATTGCTGCGTCAGACAATGCAATCGTTATTACAATGGACAATGGTCTTCTGAAAGCCCCACACAGTCTCACCCTTTCTCTTTCCAATTACCTGACACCAGACTTAACCTCTATACTCAATCTTACATGTACTCTACTGGTAAAATCTGAAGCTCATTCCCTTTATCTATTTACTCAACTTGCTTTGATTTTCGCACTTTCAAACGCCGCGTATCGAACCAAGTTAGTTTTCAATTTGGTCCGTCCTGAGAATTTCCCAACTATGGTGGAAATTGGTAGACTTCTGGCCTTTGCCCAACCGATTATATATATATATATATATATATATATATATATATATATATATATATATATATATATATATATATATATATATATATATATATATATATATATATATATATATATAATATCCGAATCCAGATTCGGATTCGTGAGTTGCCGGATTCGCCTATCACTGATATATATATATATATATATATATATATATATATATATATATATATATATATATATATATATATATATATATATATATATATATATATATATATATATATATATATATATATATATATATATATATATATATACAGTATATATATATATATATATATATATATATATATATATATATATATATATATATATATATATATATATATATATATATATATATATATATATATATATATATATATATATATATATATATATATATATATATATATATATATATATATATATATATATATATATATATATATATATATATATATATATATATATATATATATATATATATATATATATATATATATATATATATATATATATATATATATATATATATATATATATATATATATATATATATATATATATATATATATATATATATATATATATATATATATATATATATATATATATATATATATATATATATATATATATATATATATATATATATATATATATATATATATATATATATATATATATATATATATATATATATATATATATATATATATATATATATATATATATATATATATATATATATATATATATATATATATATATATATATATATATATATATATATATATATATATATATATATATATATATATATATATATATATATATATATATATATATATATATATATATATATATATATATATATATATATATATATATATATATATATATATATATATATATATATATATATATATATATATATATATATATATATATATATATATATATATATATATATATATATATATATATATATATATATATATATATATATATATATATATATATATATATATATATATATATATATATATATATATATATATATATATATATATATTAGGTGAGTCAAAACATTCCTTTTTTTTAATTTGTCAAAACTACGCTATTCACAGGCGTTATTATCATGGTCCAATACTGTGTGCAAAATTTCAGTTGTGAAATCACCCAACCCCTCGCACACATCACCCCATTTTTACGTTATTCTTGATTCTAAAATCAATCTCAAAATGTCTCAAATGTAATTTTCTCCCGATCCCCTGTTTAGCTACGTAAGGCATACAACATATTCACACAAAGTTTAACACACACATACACACAGACACATGCACAAATGCTATGGAAGATGAGACATTGGAAATTGAGGAAAGAGGAAACAATGAAAAATTTCATCCAGAATTTGAACTTAAGAAAAATTCTCAGAAAAGATTTTTGTATAAACATTTAGCTATAACAGCTGACAGGTTTCATGTAAGCTATAGGGTCACTGCTGCTATAGTCAATGCAGCATTAAAGGATATTGGGTTATTGAATGAATGTAATATGTTGGATAGGAAAAGAGTTGAAAGAGAAAGGAAACGTATTGGAAAAAGAATGCCATCAGAATGAAATTAGAGAACGCACAAATTGAATGCTTTGGATTGACGGCAGAAAATATTAAGCTAAAAATTTTTTTTTACAAAAAAACAAGATTATATTTACATGACTCATGTTTCATCAGATTCTGCAAAAGATAAAATTATAACTTTCTTAATTGATTCTAATAGCAAGATTTCCCTTAAAGCTATTCTTTGCGATGAGACTCTAGTTAACACTGTAGAGTTGGTGGAGTTTTGAGGCTGATTGAAATATATTTGGAAAGACCGATATAGTGATTAATTTACCCCTTACATGCAAATAAACTCCCATTCAGATACAAATTCGTGGCAATTAATGGAGAAACATCAGGAGCAAAAACTTTTAAGGGTGCCATTGGAAATAAAGTTGAAGATGGAAATAAATCGGAGATAGTTGATTTTGAACTTGTAAACAGCAACCTTGAAAAAATCCCCGAAACATCGTTAAACAAATTAGCACTGACTAAAAAGTTTTGCACACTGCAAAAATTATTCTAACGTATCGTTGGGACAAGTGGTAAAAATAGATCGGTGAAGCGACTTCATTATGCTTAAAATGTGTTTTCTCTATTGAAAATTTTACTGTTACATTTTTTCCACTGGTCCCAACGATTCGTTAGGACAATTTTTGAAGTGTATGAAATGTGCATTACTATAAAATAAGGAAATATATCACCATCATTAGCCAAGAAATCTCCAGTCACCCTTCATTATGAAAGATGGCCAACACAATCAAACAGGATCTTACGGTTATACGTTTCGACAAAACATCTTATCAATGCTCTCCAAATCTAGTAAATATCATAATGAAAATTTACG
>SEYY01010600.1:52500-62500 GCA_009176605.1 Armadillidium nasatum
TGCTCTCGCGCCTTATATATCGAAAGCTTTCGATAGAGTCTGGTACAAATCTTTGATTTCTAAACTTCCCTCTTTCGGTTTCTATCCTTCTCTCTGTGATCTTCTCTCTAATTTCCTTTCCGGTCGTTCTATAGCAGCTGTTGTAGACGGTCACCGTTCGTCCTTTAAATCTATTAATAGTGGTGTTCCTCAGGGTTCTGTCCTATCCCCAACACTTTTTCTACTTTTCAATAATGACCTTCTCTCTATTACCTCATCACCTATCCATTCCTATGCTGATGACTCCACCCTTCATTACTCTTTCCAGTTTGGAAAAGGTCCCACCAAACAGCAGTTGATAGACTCGAGAAGGATAACCTTGGAGCAACTAACCTCTGATCTTTCACATATTTCAAATTGGGGAAGAGAAAACATGGTTGTTTTCAATGCCTCAAATACTCAGTTAATCCATCTCTCCACTCAACACAATCTTCCACACAACTATGATATCTTCTTCAAAAACACACAACTCAAGCCTTCATATGTTCTTAATATTCTTGGTGTATCTTTTTCTCATGATCTTTCTTGGAAATATCACATTACTTCTCTTTCTAAACAAGCTTCCAAGAGGTTGGGTGTTCTGAGGTGCCTTCAGAATTACTTCACGCCACCCCAGTTGCTTGCTCTGTACAGGGGTGGTTTTCGCCCTTGTATGGAGTATGCGTCGCACATCTGGGGTGGTTCCACTCATACAGCTCTGCTTGAGAAGGTGGAGTCTAGAGCTTTTCGTCTCTTCAACTCTCCTGCTCCTACTAACTCTCTTCAATCTCTTTCTTCCCGTAGAATTGTTGCTTCACTCTCTCTTTAATATCGTTATTACAACTCTCTCGTCACATACCTCCTCCATTGAGAAGAGCTTGTGCGACAGGCCTTTCTACACATTCTCATCCTTTCTCTGTCTAACTCTCAGACCCCAGACTTAACCGCTATTTTCAATCTTGCATGTACTCTACTGGTAAAGTCTAGAACACACTCCTTATATCAGTTTTCCCAACTTCCTTTGACTTGCATACTTTCAAACGTCGTGCATCTGGACATGTTGTCCTTAATAGATCAAGAAATGATTTTTCCAACTCCGGTGGAATTTTTGTAGGCCTCTGGCCTTTGCCCACTATAGGAGATATATATATATATATATATATATATATATATATATATATATATATATATATATATATATATATATATATATATATATATATATATATATATATATATATATATATATATATATATGCAACTGCAATGCAATTGCACGGTTTATTAAGAAGTATAGGGTTAAGAATAGCTTTGTTCACTTATTATGTTTATTTCTTAAGCCTAATCGTACAGCACTGTCAAAGTTTCATCACCTTATTTAATATTCTATTTTCACTACTACAGAACTTAGGCAAGGTTAATAATTATAAACTCTTCAACTTATAAAGCTTTCACTACATAAGTATTAATTAAAAGCACTGCAAACCCACTTCATTACCTTTATATCAAGCCTTAATTGCTTTCTCTTAGAGCGGTGCTCTCAGTACAACTTCCTAGGCACGTTTTCTTGGCCTCAATAACTGTCGCTTCTGCCTTCTTCTTTAGGCCCCCACTCTTTTCGAATTGACCAATCACGTTCGGTTTTAATATCACCAGATATAAGTTCGAGGGTCATGTTTCATTTCAATACACACACATATATTATATATATATATATATATATATATATATATATATATATATATATATATATATATATATATATATATATATATATATATATATATATATATATATATATATATATGAACCGAACGGGGCCCCGGCCCCGGCTAAAAATCAGGGAAAACCTGGGTTTGCCGGCTGGGGTTAAAATGGCAAAAGAGACAGTCAAGTTTCAAAAAAAAAAATTTAATTTTCAGCCGATTCTGCTGAAATTTTCAGTACATATAGATTTTTTTACCCGTAAGAAAAGTCCATTTTTAGCATTCTTTCGAGTCTATTAAGGTTAAAAAGTTTTTTTTTTTTTTGGGGGCGGGGGAAGGAAATTTGACCCTTGTTTAAAAGAATGGCGGGACCAAACCACTTTTTAAATGAGCTGAAAGTTGGACTGTTTATTCAAAATTCTATGGGCTACAAAATCTTCTATTAGACTTTTGTTCCCAGAGTTATAGAAAAATGTTATAAGCCAAAAACTGACCAACTATCGAAAAAAAGTATTTTTGAAAAAAAATCCACCTTTTCAAACAAAATTTTTTTAAAAAAATACAACTATTACATTTCTTATTTTTGTTGATGTATAAAGGAGGGTGGGGCTACAAATTCCTCTATATACTTTATTCGGTGCGATTCGTTGGTTTCGAGATATAGCCTTCAAAAAGGAACATTTTTGACCAAATTTTAAAAATTTCGAAAGTTTGAGAGGCTATTTCTCGATTTAAACAAATAGCATTTAATAATGCACTAAATAAATGTTGTTGCTCTGTCCCTCCTCTAAACAATATCCACAAATAAAAAATTAGCAGTTAGCATTTTTTTTTTTAAATAATTTTTTCCTCCAGAAGGGTACGACTTTTGCTAATTTTTTTCAAGTGCTTATAACTTTTTTTCTAGACGTGATATCAAAAATCTATTCCCACCAATGCAAGAAATTGGGGCTAAGATTATTCTGTTAAATTTTCAGCTCATGTGGACCAGTGGTTTGACCAAGTTATTCATTTTCTTTCAACTTTGGGTCCAAATAACTTTCAAACCGTTATAGACTCAAAAAAAAATGCTCGAAATAAGCTCAGAACTTCGTGAAAAAATGCATATGCCTTAAAAATTTCAGCTCAGTCAGTCAAATAATAAAAAAAAAATTCAAAAATAAAATAAAAGAAAATTAAGATTTTTTTTTTCTGTTTCTTTTGAAAACTCCGTTTTCGGTAGTGAATGTTCATCTTTGCGTCTTGATTTTAGATACTCCATAAAGATTTGGTTGAAAATTTTTTACTTGTGGCAGCCGTAGGTTCTCTTCTAATTTTCTGACTGCAGATGTCACATTTAGCTATTTCGAGCCTATCCTGACACATTGTAAAGTACTACAATACTGCAGAAGCTGATCTTTTAGCCATATTGACTGAAAGTATAAACAAAATAATAATTTTGAAATAATGTAGCTAAATGATACCAGTTTGATACATAGCAATAAAATAACAATGATATATATAAATACTAGTTATATTCATAATTTTATATTATACATTTTTCAAACTTTACCTTAGGTCTTACCTAGTTAAAACCTGTTGAATCACTATTATGAATTAGAATTTTTTTTTTTTTTTTTTTATTTTTTTTTTTAAACTTTTTTTTTTTTTTTTTTTGCAATTTTTTGAAAATTTTTCAGAGAAAATGCATATAATCAGTAATTTAAGTGAATGTTGGCTATTCTACTACTTCCTTACAATTAAATAAACCTCAATTAAATTTATATCTAATTTTCTTAACCTAAAATTTCAGTGCTTTTGACCTCTTTTCAAATTTTAGGAAACCCCGGCCAGAACCTCCGGCCCCGGTCGGTCCCTATATATATATATATATATATATATATATATATATATATATATATATATATATATATATATATATATATATATATATATATATATATATATATATATATATATATATATATATATATATATATATATATATATATATATATATATATATATATATAGGGTGGTTAAATTGTATGGGCCGATGTTGAATGTGAACCACACCTAAACGTCAATTTTTTACTGCATTTCATTTGACTTTTTTCAATTTCAGACTTACTCAATTTGAACCATGGAAAGATACACAATGGAGCAACGTGTTAAAGTTATTCAGGCTTATTATGAAAATGGGCGTTCAAATCAAAATGCATATCGTGCACTTCGTGATTTTTTTGGTCAATTTAATCGTCCAAATGTGCGTACAATCGGAAAAATCGTGAAAAAATTTGAGCAAACCGGGTCTGTAGGAGATTTGAAAAGACCAGTGCATGCTCGTACAGCTCGTACTGCAGAAAATATTGCTGCTGTTCGCGATAGTGTGGCTGAGGAGCCATCCACTTCAACTCGTCGTCGTGCCCAACAATTGCACCTCTCACGCTCGTCGTTGATGAACATTATGCATAAAGACTTGCATTTAAACGCTTACAAGGTGCAATTGACTCAAGAACTAAAGCCTCTTGACCATACAAAACGTCGTCAATGGTCAGAATGGTGGCAAGAAATGGCAACAGTGGATGATCAATTTTCGAGGAAAATCATCTTCAGTGATGAGGCACATTTTCACCTCAGTGGATTCGTCAATAAGCAGAATTGCCGCATTTGGGCGAATGCTAATCCAAGAGTGATTGTCGAAAAACCAATGCACCCACAAAGAGTGACTGTTTGGTGTGGTTTATGGGCTGGCGGCATCATCGGGCCGTATTTTTTCCAAAATGAGGCCGGTCAGGCAGTTACTGTGAATGGTGTTCGCTATCGTGAGATGATAACGAACTTTTTATGGCACGAATTGGAAGGTATGGATGTGGACGATATGTGGTTTCAACAGGACGGTGCCACTTGCCACACAGCTAACGAAACAATGGCTATTTTGCGCGACAAATTCAATGGCTGGCCGTGTTATCTCACGTGGTGGCGATGTCAATTGGCCGCCAAGATCATGTGATTTGACACCGTTGGACTTCTTTCTTTGGGGTTATTTGAAAGAAAAGGTGTACGTCGATAAGCCAGCAACAATTCAAGAGCTAAAGGATGAGATAATTCGGCACATTAACGGCATAGAACCCCAATTATGCCTCAGCGTCATCGAAAATTTGGACCATCGGATGGAGGTGTGCCGCCGAGGTCGCGGCGGCCATTTGGCCGATATTTTGTTCCATACATAATTGAACCATACCATAATATCATAATAAAAAGAAATGACAATAAATTCCTAAGTAATTTGTGTTTTATTCAAAATCCACATTGGCCCTTAAAATTTAACCACCCTATATATATATATATATATATATATATATATATATATATATATATATATATATATATATATATATATATAATATTATATATATATATATATATATATATATATATATATATATATATATATATATATATATATATATATATATATATATATATATATATATATATATATATATATATATATATATATATATATATATATATATATATATATATATATATATATATATATATATATATATATATATATATATATATATATATATATATATATAAAATGGGATTAAAGGTATTTTCAAGTTCGCTAATTTCCACATCTATTTTAAATGATTTTATAATTAATTGGAGTATGTTTTAGATGATGCTAATCATCTGACTTTACCTTCTGACATTTGATAAAAAAATTTCAATATCGTAACCGTAACAATAAAACTAACAATTCAGTTGACAAAAATAAAGTAAGAATACCTGGAAAAACAACGTCAGGAGCAGAGAGATTTTCTTTACACCATTCCACATCGTCTGAGACAACAACAAACACTGAATATTTACAACTGCAATATATAACTCCGTGTTAGAATTGACAGAGTTTTCTTTCACAAATCTTTAAGCAAAATATTTTGAAATACTTTTTACATACAAAAAAAAAAAAAAAAAAAAAAAAAATAAAAAAAAACTTTTTTTTTTTTTTTTTTTTTTTTTTTTTTTTTTTTTTTTTTTTTTTTTTTTTTTTTTTTTTTATTTTTTTAATTTTTTAAAATTGATTTTTTTTTTTTTTTTTACTTTTGAAGAATTTCAAACCTTTTGAACTAACTATTTCGTTAATATTTTGATATATATATATATATATATATATATATATATATATATATATATATATATATATATATATATATATATATATATATATATATATATATATATATATATATATATATACTCCTCTAGTGGGGAAAGGCCGGAAGTCTACCAAATTCCACCGGAGTTGGAAAAACTCAATTCTGGTTGATGGTCACCGACATTCCCAGAAACACGGCGTTTGAAAGTATGCAAGTCAAAGGAAGTTGAGACAAGAGATAAAGGGAGTGTGTTCCAGACTTTACTAGGAGAGTATATGCAAGATAGAGCATAGCGTTTAAGTGTGATGTGGAAGGGTTGGATACAGAAAGGATGAGACATGAGACTGTATAGAAAAGGTGTTGCACGAGCTCTTTTCAATGGAGGAGGTATGCGACGAGAGAGTTCAGAAGACCAGTGTCAGTTGCAACAACGACAGTATAGAGAGAGTGACGCAACAATTCGAAGTTCAGAAAGAGATTAAAGAGAGTTAGTAAGAGCAGGAGAGTTGATGAGACGAAAATCCCTGCAATTCACCTTCTGGAGGAGAACTATATGAGTAGAGCCACCCCAGATATGTAAAGCAAACACCAGACAGGGACGAAATACACCTCTATAGAGAGTAAGCAACTGAGGAGGCGCGAAGTAATTTTGAAGGCGCTTCAGAGCACCCAAACTCTTTAGAATCTTGCTTAGTGAGAGAGGTAATGTGATCTTTCCAAGAAAGATCACGAGAAAATGATACATCGAGAATATCAAGAACAAATGAAAGTTCGAACTGTGTATTTCGAAGATTTCATAGTTGTATGGAAAATTCTGTCGAGTGGAGATTTGGAAGAATTGAGTTTTTGAGGCATTGAAAACAATCATGATTTCTTTGCCCCAATTTGAAATGCGTGGAAGATCAGAAGTTAGTTGCTCCAAGGCTACCATTCTCGAGTCTATTAACTGCTGTTGAGAGGGACGGCTTTCAAACTGAAAGGAGTAATGAAGGGTGGAACCATAAGCATAGGAGTGGATAGGAGATATAGTAATAGAAAGAAGATCATTAATGAAAAGTAAAAAAAGTGTTCGTTAGAGAATAGAACCCTGAGGAACACCACTATTAATAGATTTAAAAGAAGAACGGTGGCCGTCTACAACAGCTGGTATAGAACGACCTGAAAGGAAATTAGAGAGAAGATCACAGAGAGAAGGATAGATTCCGAAAGAGGGAAGTTTGGAAATCAAGTCTTTGTGCCAGACTTTATCAAAGGCTTTCGATTTGTCCATGGCGAAAGCAAAGGATTCACCGAAATGCCGAAGAACGGAGACGCAAGAGTCAGGGAGAAGGGAAGGAAGACGAACAGTAGAGCGTTTCTTACGAAAGCCATACTTTCGATCTGAGATAAGATTAGAAGAATTGAGATGTTTCCAAATCTTCCTGTTAACGATAGATTCGTAAACTTTAGAGAGAACGGAGGTCAAAGAAATGGGGCGATATTTGGAGGGTTGAGAGGGATCCTCCTTCTTCGGCAGAGGTTGAATGAGCGCACGTTTCCAGTAAGAAGGGAAGTTTGAAGTAGAAAGATAAAGAAGAAAAAGTTTACCAAGGCAAGGTTCAAGCTCGGAAGCACTAGTTTTGAAAACCACATGGGGAATATCATCAGGACAGTACGCCTTCTTAGTACTAAGCTCAGAGAGAGCAGAAATCACATTTTTAGAAGAAATTATAATTTTAGTCATAAATGAGTTGGAGGAGATGAAGGAAGTAGAATACCTTAGGAATCGTCTACAGTTGAATTAGAGGCAAAAATTTGAGCGAAGAGTTCAGTTTTAGAAGAAGGTAAAATAGCAGTTGTGCCGTCGGAAGATACCAAAGGAGGGAAAGATTAAGAAGCAAAGTTAGAATTGACATTTTTTTTTTTTTTGCAAAATGCCAGAAAGAGCGTGGGGAAGAGAAACAAGAAAGATTATTGCATTTTCCACGGAGAAAAGAGTTTTAATGTTACGAAGGATAGATTTTGCACAATGCCGGATTAAATATAAGATGTGTGAGTTTCTGAAGTTTGAAGAGGATGGTAATCCCTGAAAGCAGCATCCCTGCGGCAGATAGGGCGAGAACAAGCATAGTTAAACCAAGGTTTGTTAGGTTTATTAGAAGGGAAAGAAAATGGAAAGTAGATCTCCATGCCAGAGAGAATCAGTTCGGTTATGCGTTCTGCACACTCCGAGGGACCTCTCCCACGGAAGCAATAATCATTCCACGGGAAATCAATGAAGTACGACCAGCTTGTGGCAACGAAATGCCACAAACATTTCCTTTCGATAGAAGGGGGTCTTTCCTGCGGGAGACTTGAAGATATAGAAGAGGATACAGAGATAAGAAGGTGATCGGGCGAGCCCAGAAGAGGAAAGAGTTCATCAGTATAAAGAGAAGGATTAGCTGTTAGAAAAATGTCTAGAGTGTTGGGTTCGTCTTCAAAGCGATAAGGAATACTAGTAAGGGGCAGCACTAACTGCTCGAGGTCGTTTTGGATAGCGAAATGGAAGGCACGTTCACCAGCTGTATCATGATAACTAGAAGAAAGCCATTGTTGATGGTGAACATTGAAATCACCTAATGTGATGATTTCAGAGAAAGGAGAAGAAGAGAGAATGTGCTCTATTTTGGAGTTTAAATAGTCGAAGAATTTAGGATAGTTAGGATCTATATATATATATATATATATATATATATATATATATATATATATATATATATATATACTATATATATATATATATATATATATATATATATATATATATATATATATATTATTTATATTTTTTTTTTTTTTTTTTTTATATTTTATTATATATATATATATATATATATATATATATATATATATATATATATATATATATATATATATATATATATATATATATATATATATATATATATATATATATATATATATATATATATATATATATATATATATATATATATATATATATATATATATATATATATATATATATATATATATATATATATATATATATATATATATATATTTACAACTTATAATGATAAGTTGTAAATTTAATAATATTATGCTGATACTTGCTTTCTTCTGAAGAATTCAAATGCATTTTTGTAATACGTTTCCGTTGGGAATACTAAGTTTATTGCTTCACTAATTTTCAAGTAATCAGATCTTCTAACATGAGTACAGATTAGGGTGGCATTCGTTACCTCATTTCTAGTATTTTCTAAAGCATCCCTCAACATAACCTTTGATGTAATTTTATGCATTTTTCTTATTTTTAGAATTGATTTAAAAACATTTCTATGTCTCATTAGATCATTTATTGGACAGGGATTCTTGATTATAAAGTTATAATAACTTATATTTGATTCAAATGGTTTCAACTGAGATAAAGAATAATCACTGGCGCTTGCGTTCATCTTTGCGTACATATCTTCAAATAACAAACGGTTGGGGGAAAAAATGCCACTTGTGTCAAAACAAGGATCCGGTAGAATGGGAACTGGAACTTTAGTGAATAGTCTTTTTAAGAAATTCCCCATTCTCCTTGATACCGCTATCTGGAAAAGAAGAAACACTCATAAACAATGTTTAATTAAATTTTTTCATTACTTTACTCATATGTGCCAAACATTGTTAAAGGAAGGATACAAAGCTGGAAAAATTAGTAAGCCGAAAATTTTTATAGGGTTATCTATTAGAATAATTTTTATATTTAATCTCTCTCCAGAAAAAGAGAACCGAAGTGCGAAGCAAATTATAGAACACAAAATATCATAACTCAAAGAGGCAGCAAAGCAAGCTTGTTTAGCTAATCTACTATCAATACTTGTGTGGAAATGTTGTTCTGTTAGAAAGCAAAGTTAATGTGATGGGGCACCATCTTGTGATATCTTTAGAATGGAGAAGAGTAGTTCCATCAGATAATATATATATATATATATATATATATATATATATATATATATATATATATATATATATATATATATATATATATATATATATATATATATATATATACCCCAGAACTGACGCCAAATTGCATAGGATCTTGCATCATGCAAGATTATGCAATAGCTGTCAGTCTGGGGCTATGTTGAA
>SEYY01010600.1:72500-79725 GCA_009176605.1 Armadillidium nasatum
CCCTGTTTATGCTGCTTCACCTACTTTAGTAACGTTGTGAAGAGATTCTCAGGAACATGAACAAGCAAACACTAGGTGAAACAGCTAAGCTAATTACCCTGTTTATCCTGATTTACGTACTTTAGTAACGTTGTGAAGGGACACTCAGGTGCATGAACAACCATAACTTGGTGAATCAACTAAACTAATTACCCTGTTTATACTTTGACGACTTTAAGGCCGTTAGGTGACGGCGTTTACTAGCGTAAACCAGCCAAAAACTTGTAAAGTAACCAAAACAGGGTGAATAAAATATAAAAATAACGTAAATATTAAGAAAAAAAGAAACATAAAAAAGAAAAATAAGGAAAATAAATTTAAAATTAAATTTTAAAAAAACAAAATTTAATGTTTAATTTAGGAAAAAAAAATTAAAAGAAAAAAGGAAAAATTATTTAATAACATTATGTTTAAATGATAAAAATGTTAAATACATTGTTATGAAATTTTTGAAAACATGAAAAACATGAAAAGCATTAATGTCAGCCTGTATTAGGGAGATGCGCCCGCTTGCCCTAATTGATATCAAGGATCTTAAGGATCTTAAGGATCTTTATGCTTTTTATACAAAAAAATATGTAAAAATATGTAAAAATTAAAAAAAATTTAAAAATAAAAGGAAATATATTAAAAAGGAAAAATAATTTTTAATAGTTTAGAAAAATATTCGTAGAAATTTGTAATAATAATGCTATGAAAACACGGAAAATACGGTAAACATGGAAAACACTGTGGACTGGTATTGGGGCTATGTGCCCCCTCCCATTAGCCCCTGTTGATATCGATGTTTTCAATGTTTTGGGGTCCTGAAGGTTACTAAAAATATTAAAATTAAATAAATATTAAGAAAAACAAAAAAAAAATTACAACAAAATTTAAAATTAAAATAAAAATTAAATTAAATTTTAAAAAAAAATTAATTTATTTTTTAAAATAAAATTTAATTAAAAATTTTTTTTTGTTAAAATATTATTTAAAATATATTTGTTTGTTGCTGTTTAAAATATTATCAACTTTAAAATATATAATAAGTGACAGGTCATCGCTGATGACGTCATACAAAATGGCCGCGCATTATCTTATCTAATCCACGTAATCTTAAAATTGATAAACAATAAGAAGCCCCTTCATTCTTTCCCGGAACTCGTCGTGTCAAGATGTCTCTCTGAACCGCTCTCCATGTAAGTAGAACATTATTTTTTATTGATTTTCTTTATTATTATTATTATTTCATTATTATTTATTTCTTATTATTATTATTATTATTATTATTATTATTATTATTATTATTATTATTATTATTATTCTAAATTTACTTGCGTTTGACTCTTGACCCCTACCTAAAAATAATCGATATTATTATTATTATTATTATTATTATTATTATTATTATTATTATTATTATTATTATTGTTATTATTTTAACAAATCATCGTTATTTTTGGTCGATTAAACGGAATTTTTGATCGATTAAACGGTAAATTAATCGGAAAATTACATTGAAGGTAATACATTAAAAATAATCGATATTTTGATTCATATATCGATTAATCAATCGATTATTCTTATTATTATCATTTTTGCAGTAGTAGTAGTCTTATTATTCTTTATTTTAAGTATTTCCATAAAAAAATATGCAAAAATATGCAAAATATGAAATTTTGCAATTTTTTGCAACCTGCTTTTTTAAGTCATTTTAAACATTTATTTCATTATTTTATACCATTTTAAATCATTTTTAGTAGTTTTTTTTAGCATTTTTTAGCCTTTTTTAACCCTTTTTACCCTCCTCAAATAGGCTTGCAACAATTGCATCATGCATGCATTAAGGGGGATTAACCCTTTAAGTCATCCTTGTCCCCCTTTACCCCCCTAACCCCCTACCCCCCTTTAGACCCTCATTGCACCCCATTTTTCAGCCAAAAAAAATTTCTTCAACATTTTTCAACATAGGCCCAGACTGACAGCTATTGCATGATCTTGCATGATGCAAGATTCTATGCAATTTGGCCGTCAGATCTGGGGTATGTACTACTATATATATATATATATATATATATATATATATATATATATATATATATATATATATATATATATATATATATATATATATATATATATATATATATATATATATATATATATATATATATATATATATATATATATATATATATATATATATATATATATATATATATATATATATAAGCACGATTGAGGGTCGGAATGTCGGGACATCTCAGTTCCGGTTTATGTAAGATTTTGAGGGTCAAAACATATATCCAGCCACTTAACATATCTTTTTTAGGTTACTAACCATAGCGATTTTTCTTAAAAAAACTTTTTACTGTTTCACGATTCCTACCTTTTTCCATCTTAAGGTCACCGTAATTTTCCTTTTGTATATCACAACTTCATTACTTTCATGCACTCATACCTTTAACGGTTTCACGATTTCTATCTTTACCGTTTTAAGAACAATATACTTTCACTTTATAACTTCTCAGTCTTTGAATTTTCGCATATAAAATCCTTCAACCCTTCATTTTTCAGTCATTCATAATTTACAATTATATATTTTATTGAATTATAAACACTTGCTAACTTACATGAAACTATTTTTCATTTTTTATTTTTTTTTAGTCCCATTCTATGACATCGTAACCATAAGAGCAACTTTATTTCATAAAATTACAACATATTATAAACAAGTAATAGTATGTTTCATACATGTAATATTGAATCACTAAGTTAATATAACAACTCATTGCTTCTTAGACTAAATAACTCAATGTATAAACAATAATTCACCTTCCAGGTTGGGTCCTTGTCCCCAAAATGGGTCAGGAAAGAGAGCGAGGGAGGAAGTACTCGATTTTCAACTGCGATGAAGAGCCATAGAAAGATCCGAAAAATGTTGCAGTGGCTCTGGTTCGAATTCCAGAAAAATCGTTTCTGTGGAATTCCTTTCAAATACCCGTCAAAACGGGCTCAGGAAAGAGCACGAGGGCGAATTCCTTTCAAATTCTTCTCAAAAAGGGCTCAGAAAGAGCGTGTATTCCTCAGGTAAGCGGCATACCTACCAATTACCCTCAAAGCCCTACGCACACCAGTACTGAAACGTCCTGACATTCTGGCCCTCGATCGTGCGATATATATATATATATATATATATATATATATATATATATATATATATATATATATATATATATATATATATATATATATATATATATATATATATATATATATATATATATATATATATATATATATATATATATATATATATATATATATATATATATATAATATATATATATATATATATATATATATATATATATATATATATATATATATATGTATATATATGTATATATATATTTGGGATCCTATTAGTTTTGTTTTTACTTCTAATGAATTTATATTTTAGTTAATCATTTTCAAGTTTAAAATATGCCTTGCAGTTTTATTGTTTTATTATTTTGATGTGTTTTAATATTGCGAACTTCTAAAGTGGTGAAAGTTAAGCTACTAGCAATTTTTAACCGATAAGATTTAATCAATATTTTTTTTTTTAGTTTTATTTTTTCTTGTACAAATATATAGTCTTGTTAATTTTTCCTTTTTACTTAGATAATTGTGAAATTATTAAATATTTTTAAATATTGGAAATAAGGGAGAATTCATGGTTGATTGGGAGGGTGAGTTGGGGTGGTGGCCTCTAGGAACTGGTGATATCCTTAGGTAGTGGGTCCCACCGTAAAACGTCACAGTTAGGGAGTGATTGAGCATAAATTGTGGAGATGTCTGGAAGGAATGGGGGGGTTCAGAGGTATTAAAGGTGGGGACTCTAAATGTAAGGGGCGTGAACAAAAAAGAGAAGAGTGAAGAAGTGGGGGTTGTGATGGAGGAGGGGAGGTTGGATATTCTAGCATTTATAGAAACGAAACTGAAAGGGGAGGAGGATTTGGCTTTTAGGAAATGTAAAGGGATGTACGCTGGAGTGAAAGAGAGGGTGAGAGCAAGGTATGGTATAGCAATTGTTATGAGAGATGAGTGGAGTTATGTAAAAGGGAGATGTAGAATAGGAGCCAGAATAGTTTGGGTTAAGAAGGGAGTAAGGTTAAGGTTAAGAAGGTTAAGAAGGGAGTATTGGGTTTTTATTTGCGCTTATGCACCAGTAGTAGGCGCAAATGAAAATGAAAGAAAGATTTTAGGAGAGTCTGAGTGAGCGTGTAGGAGGTTTTGACTGTAAGGATCATGTTTGTCAGTTGGGGGGATTTGAAAGCAAGGGTGGGTGTAAGAAGAGTGAACAGGGTAATAGGATCATTTGGTTTGGAAGGGGTAAATGAAACGGAACTGAAATGGTTGGAATGTGTGTGGCAAAAAGTCTTATGATTTGAAATACGTGGTTTGAAAAGAAAGAAAATCATAAATATACCTGGGTGAGTGGTGTGAATGGGGAGAGGGGACTGTTGGATTTTGTGTGTGTGAGCTGGGAATGGAGGAGTAGGTTGTTGGATGTCAACGTGCTGAGGGGAACTGCTATGGGTATTTTGGACCATTATTTGGTGGTGGCGAAAATAAAAGTTAAAGGAGGTTGGGAGAAAGTGGGAGGGAGAGGGAGGGTGGTGGAGATAGTACGGGTGGAGAGGTTAGAAGATGAGGAGAAGAGAGGTGAATACACAAGAGGGATATGGGAGAAATGGGAGGAGGTTAGGGGAAGTGAGGTGGAAGTGGTGGAGGAGGAGTGGAGTAAACTGAAGGTAGTGTTGGTGGAGGTTGAGAGAAGAGTGTGTGGGGTGAAAAAATAGGCAATGGTGGAAGAAAGTGCAGTGAGTGGTGGAAATAAGAGTTGGGGAATATGGTTAAAAGGAAAAAGGAGGCTTTCTGCAAGTACTCGAGTACGAAGGAGGGTAGGGATTGGGGAAGAGTATAAGGAGAGGTGTAGGGAGGTGAAGAGAGCGAAAAAGAAAGTGGGAGAGGAATGGAGTAGAAAGTTGGGAATGAATTTTAAGGAAAGTAATAAGATGTTTTGGAAGGAGGTAAATAAAGTGAGGAGAGGGAGAGAGGAGAGGGGAGAAGGAGTGAGGGGGGTTGATGGTGATGTGGTGCAAGGAGAGAGAGAGGTGGAAGAGAGATGGAAGAAGCGCTTTAGCGATTTGTTGAAGGGGTGGGAGGTGAGGGAGTAGTGGAGAAAAATGAGGGGATGTTGTTAGAAGATGGGAGTATTAGTAGAGAGGAAGTAAAAGTAGCTATGGGAAAGGTGAAGATGGGAAAGTCGGCAGGAATGGATGTTATATATGGGTAGATGATAAGGGTGGGAGTGGGAGTGATAGTTGACTGGTTGGTGAGAATATTTAATGTTTGTTGGGGAGAGGGAAAAGTGCCTCAGGAGTGGCAAGATGCTTGTTCACTGCTGATATATAAAGGGAAGGAAAATAAGATGGTGTGTAGGAATTATAGGGGGATAAGCTTGTTGAGTGTAGTAGGGAAAATTTATGGGTGAGCTTTGGTAGCAAAAGAGAAAGAATTGACAAGAGAGAGAATGGGGGAGGAACAGGGAGGTTTTAGAGAAGGTAGAGGATGTGTGGATCAGGTGTTTACACTGAGAATGATTGGTGAGAAATTGCGTGAGAAAGATAGAGTGGGGTATGTTTGCTTTATGGATTTGGAAAAGGCGTATGATAGAGTTTGTAGGAGGAAATTGTTTGAGGTTCTAAGAGAAAGGGGAGTGAGAGGTAGATTATTGAATGGAATTAAATCATTTTATGATAACTGTAGAGCGAGGGTAAGGGTGAGGAAGGAACTGACTGAATGGTTTAACGTGGGAGTTGGACTGAGGCAGGGGTGTGCTATGTCTCAGTGGTCGCTTAATTAATGTGTTAATGGATGGTGTTGTTAGAGGGATTGAGAGGGAAGGGAAGGGTATTAGGTTGAGAAGTAGAGAGGGGGGAATGGGAGGTAAATGTCTTGTTGTTTGCGGATGATGCGGTGTTAGTTGCGGAATCTGGGGAGAATCTGAGAAAGAGTTTGTGAGGGAATGTGCGTCTAAGGGATTAATGGTAAACTCAGCAAAGAGTAAAGTGATGAGGATTGGGGTAGGGATGAGGCAATAAGAGGAGAGGAATAGGGGTGGTGTCGAGGTGGGTGGAGAGAAATTTTAGGAGGTAGACGAGTTTAAATATCTGTAATTGCTTGTGGAGGGGAGGTGGGGGAATGGATGGGAAAATGAAGAATAGAGTGATGGAAGGAATGAAAGTGATGGGGGGACTAAGGGAAGTATGGAAGAAGGGGAGAATATCAAAGGAAATAAAGGTAAGACTGTGTATGGGTGTGAAACATGGGTGATGAATGCTCAGATTAAGAAAAGATTAGAAGTTTTTGAGCCATATTTGAGTGTTAAGAAGGGTTAATAGAATCAGGAATGAAAGAATAAGAGAGATGTGTGGATGGAAGAGGGAAATAGTGGGCAGAACAGAAGAGGGTGTATTAAGATGGTTTGTGCATATATGTAAAATGGATGAGAATAGGATGGTGGATAGAGTGATGAGATCCGAGGTAGAGGAAGGAAAGGGAAGGGAAAGGCCGAGGTGGAGGATGATGGATGAGGTGAGGGAGATATTAGGGGGGAGAGGTTTGAATGTGGACGAAGGTAGGAGAGTCGCGGAGGACAGAGCGAGATGGAGGGCAGTGGTGAGGGGGGAGGGGAGATAGAGTGTGGATGTGAGCGAACTGTGACAGGCCCCACCCCACGAGAGTGGGAATGGTGAATGGTAAATATATATATATATATATATATATATATATATATATATATATATATATATATATATATATATATTATTATATATATATATATATATATATATATATATATATATATACAGGGTCGTTAACCTGTATTTTTTTACTGTTTCTTTTAAATCAGCGTTTCTCAACTTTTAAGTTTCAAAGATTCTGTGAATGATAGTGATATTGGAACATATTTCTTAAAGCTAAATTGAAAAAAAGCTTTCTTTTAACTTAAGCTTCCATATTTTAATTAAGGTTGGGGTTAAAATACCAAATGAGCTAAAACAAATGTATAAGAAGCAGAAATAAAAATAATTTAGAAATTCAGAAACTACTACATGCCTATCTAGTAAATCCCAAATTCTATAATCCTTTT
>SEYY01010602.1:0-5000 GCA_009176605.1 Armadillidium nasatum
ATACAAATTTAGTACACAAATGTATTATTTATTTATCGTCATTCGTCATACGTTTGGCAGCGTGGTATTTTGCTTCCAAAATATCGTACAAACACTCCAGTCTTTTAAAGTGTCAAAATTATATTAAGATTTGATGTATTTTGTTACCTACTTTCATTCCAACCTTTATCGAAATAAATGTTTTAATATTTCTCAAAAAATTTCGATTTTTTTTTTCACTGATCTCTATATTGATTGGAAAAGTACTAAAATATCACTTTCTTATGTTAAAGTACTTCAAAAATAAATTTATTTTACTTTTACAGATTGTCTATTTTTTTTTTTTTAAATAAAAATAAAAATGTTCAAACTATGCTATACTTTAAGATGTCTGGGAGTACATTTAAAAATTTCAGAAAATTCTGAGCTGTGGAACAGCTCCGTTTATGATTAGGTTGCTAATTGCCTAATTTCTTAAAAATTACGATTATTATTATGATTATTATTATTGGTTCTTTTTAATTATATCTACGCCAGGCTATTGTTTTATAGCGAATATTTCGTTGGTGCTATTCTTGGCGTATTTTGTTTATTTTGCAATTTTTTTATTGCCAACTTTTATTTTTATTTTGTTGCAATAAACTTTTTTTTATTATATTTTAATATATTTAAGTCGAGGTTAGGTTAAGTCTAACTAGTTTGTTAGGAAAAATAATGAAGGGAAAAGACAAGAACCATATAAAGAGATTTATAAAATATACTCTCGCCAAATTTGCTACATTTCAGGATTTTCGCTACTTTTTTCGATTTTTAAAACTCGATAACTTATTTCCCTTTCATTTCTCGGCTTTTTAAATATTTGTTTTCGTTTTTTGGGGATTATGTACTACATATAATGCAAATTTCGTTATTTTTAATCGGCTGTGGTAATATACTTTAAAAGATATTATTATTATTATTATTATTATTATTATTATTATTAACGTAAAAGTATCGAGGATTCAAGTGCATGGCACAAATAAGGCTATGGGTTCCTACCCCCCCTTACCCCTGGAGGAAATATTAAATTTTTTATAACGAATATTAAAAAAAAAGTATAGATTGCAATATAACTAAAGTTAGTAGTTGTATGATCCGAAATGGTTCATTATCAGGTATTATTTTTTATTATTATTATTATTATTATTATTATTAGTAGTAGTAGTAGTAGTAGTAGTATTTTCGCTAAAAATACTTTATCATACCCAAAAAATATTTCATGTAAATTATTTGTGAAAATAAATAAATAAGTAAATAAAAATATAATTATAACCTATCTCTTAATAAAATACTAGTTGGTAACATAACTGATATGTCATTGGGTGAAGCGCGATAATGGTACGATAATAATTATTATTTTTAAATATATTTTTTTTCCCCCATTACAGACCCATTAACAGACGCAAATAGTTGCATTTAAATTATTTAAATTAAAAAAAACAAAAAAACAAAACAAAAACTTTACATAATTATAACGCACCTAAATGTGAAAAAAAGTAGTGAAATCTAATCTTTAGAGACTTTTTCTCTAACAGGAAAAAAAATGTTTTTGGAACCAACAAATTCCAATTATAAATGCGATAAATGCCTTGAAAATTCATTCGTTACAATATTAAGTATCGAAACCGCTATAAAAAACGCATATAATTATCAATCAAATATTCCAGACGCATTAATAAGTAGCAAAAATACTAATCAAAAAATCTTTCTCCATTAACTTCCAGTCTTATACCCCCTCCCTCTCCACCCCAAAAAAAGCGTACACACACGCGTATAATCTACAAGCAGAAAACAGACACATGCAAAGTAGAATAATTCATCCCTGTCGATTTATTTCTTTTCTCGAGTTAACCAATCAGAAGTGATCACGTGTCATGACGTCATTTGACTATTTTGAGGAAGCTCAGAATGAATTGTAAAGGATACTTTTTATAATACATATTTCAATCGATTCCTGGACTTGTAGACTATGAAAACAACTGCCTAGGAGTAAATAATAAAATTGTTCATGTATACATAGGAGATATTTTCTTAGAAAGTTATTGCTCTTTTTCTTGAGTAGCCGAAAAATTAGGTCAAAAATGAAAATGGTTTATTTATTAAAAAGAATCATAGAATATGTATAGAAGCGAAAATATATATTCACAAATTTTAATATGTAAATAATAATAATAATAATAATAAGAAGAAGAAGAAGAAGAAGAATAAGTAAATTATAATAAGTCCACTTTTTATCCGGTTCAAATTGGACAGGATTGCGTTTGAAAATTATCATATGAAAAAACAAACAAAAAAAATTTGCGTTATAACTTATAAGAGTAAGCTTTGATAGGCTTAAGGTGGCTATACACTTTCAGGTATACGTGTACAGATATACATGTGCATGTATATCAGTATAGGAGTACCAGAACGTGTGAATTTCAAAACTTTCAGTTTTTCTCGCCTTGTACAGGCGACCTTAACAAAAAGGTGGCTACACATGTACCGAAACGTGCGTAGCCTCTTTTAATATGGGATTATTATTATTATTATATATGTAATAATTTTCAAACCCTTTAAAACCAATCATTCGATGTCACCCATAAACTAATAGTCTGCGCATAATCTGGATCATGTAACTCTGTAACTTCATAACTCCGTTGTACACTCACGCACGCACCTATGCACACACACACACACACATATTCTTTTTCTTATCAAACGAAAAGAAATCTTTAGATTTGTTAATAATTAAATAGCGCAGTAAATTGCGTTCTCAAATACGTAATATTTTCGAAGAATTTCTGGAGCTAAATTATTGACTGGAAGATATATTCGTAATTTGATTCTCAATACTTGTTAAGGAAGTAGCGTTAAAGGTTTAGAATTTAAAAAAAATAAAAAATAAAAAAATAAAAGGAAGTTTCTTAAAATCAATAGTTAATATTTAAATTTTTAATTCTAAATTTAAGTTATAAAGTAAAAAAAAAAAATTTTACATGTTTTTTAAGAAAACAAAATTTTTTTTTTTTTTTTTTTTGTCACTATGACGTGTCACATATATCAAAAAAACAGACGTATGTCGTATGACATACATTGAAGTCTCTTTTCTTTCTGTATAAGGGATCCGAAGGTCCAAGCATCCTAATCAGCATTGAAATAAGTAGATTTTACTCGGAACATCCGAACTGAAACATTCGCATCCTCTGATATTTGAAATCCTACTTCCACCTATCATTAATCTCCTCCACCTATCATTAATCTAGAAATCCACTTAAAACGGGCTTTTCAACCTGAAACTGTTAGTCATAAAACATCAAGGTTGATTTAATTCTTTTCTTTCTTTTCTATAAACCATACCCACGAAGCAATCGATACCAAATACTTCTTAATTGCACCATACCTCTTCAATTTTGTCCTTATTTTCAAATAAGATGACAAAGTATATATATATATATATATATATATATATATATTATATATATATATATATATATATATATATATATATATATATATATATATATATATATATATATATATATATACTGTATATATATTTTGAGATATTTTTAGTACTAGAATACATGCATGACAGAAGAACTTTTTTCTACGGAGGTGATGATATTTTTTTTCTTGAAAATCGAAAGAACATTCTGCAATTAAAATAGATCCAGTACTATTTGATCGTCATATATTCAAAAGGCTTTTGAATTTTATTTATTTTTAAAGAAAAAAACATGTTGAATTGCCATACTATATGATTGCTTGTTTTTATTCAATCCAAGAAGTAAAATTTTTGACTCTTAAATAATCTTTTTAGTAATGCGTGAAGGAGTTACGATAGAAATAAAAATGAAAAGAAAGACAAGTATTATAGCAGTCGAGTTGATATAATAAACAAATAATTTGACACTCACACGCACATACACTCACACATACACTCACACATACACACACACAAACACATAAAATAAATTGTTATATCAGATAAAATAAATTGTTATATCAGATATCCTATTATTTTAAAATCAATATACGAAAGCAATTTGTGCCTCCATCATATTATTATCATTGTCAAATAACAGACAAAAATGTTTACGACACTGGGGGGGGGGGGAGGGATTTTTGTACGCTACTTTGGGAATTTCTTTATGGGATCTCAAGTACCCCAGTAGGGGGGGTGACATCCCCTAAGCTCAGGTAACTTCTGATCTGCAGAGGAAAAAAAATGTTCCAAAAAGCGAAATTCTTTTCATGTTGAAACAAATATTTAATTAAAATCTATTATTATTATTATTATTATTATTATTATTATTATTATTCTAAAGCATTTTAGATAATTTCTATTATTTTCCGTTAAAAAAAATTTATTAATTATTATTATTTATTATTATTATAGATTATTTATATTAATTATTTATTTTTTATTATTATTATTATTATTATTATATTATTTATTCTTTATAATTATTATTATTATTATTATTATTATTATTATTATTATTTTATTGTCATTATTATTATTATTATTATATATTATTTTTTATAATTATTAGTCATTATTATTATTATTATTATTATTTTACAGAAATTAGATTATTTATGAATTATTTTTAATTTTTTTATATTATTTCTTATTACAAAATATTTTTTTAAGAGTAAAAAAAATCAAAAGTCTTATATCCCACAAAATCAGTAAAGTCCAAATTGACCTTTTTATAACCTATACATAAGGCAAAATTTTGTATTTTTCTGGATTGTGACTTAGGAAAATTATAGTTTAATTCTCTGTAAAGAAAGGTTAGTAGTGATTTGCATTGCAAATCAAAATCCCGTTTTGGCTTAGGTTACCAGATTTTTTGAAAAGTAGCTAAATCTGGCATCTGCCGAAAGCGCGTAGTATACTACTAAGGTTGTTTGTCAATGTTAAAACTTAAAGCCCACTCCTGTATATTGCAAAAATTGTCCTAACGAATCATTGGGACAAGTGGCAAAAAATG
>SEYY01010603.1:0-10470 GCA_009176605.1 Armadillidium nasatum
AAATATAATAGTGGGTGGAAAGACGTGTGGTACGAGATCTGAGTGGAGAAAGTGTGTGACTGGAGAGTTAAGAAGTGCAATTTATGTTGTAATTGCGATAGTAAGAAAGAGACGAACATTCGACGGGCAAAATTGAAAAGTTAGAACAAAAGTTTATAAGAAAACCGACTTTTTTTCGAAAGCTGTATGTAGACCAATATGTGTGAGACATTCTACAGGGAAACAAATAACACAATAAAGATGTGGAATTTTAAAGATTAGGAACACCCAGCCTTTTAGAAATTTGTTTAGAAAGAGAAGTTGTGAACTTTCCAAGAAGATATCATAAAGATTCCAAGAATATTAGGATATATGAAGGTTGAGTTGTAGTTTTGTGAAGATGTCGTCGAGTAGAAAGATAGAGGAAGTAAGTTTTTGTGGGTATTGAATAGAACAGGTTTTCCTTATTCTAATTAGGAAATAAAAAGTATAAGTCAAATATTAGTGACCCTTCGATCACCCTTTAGCATAATTAAAGGACGTTTTATCTTTCAAATAAAAGATAATAAGGGGTGGAGTCATAGGAGTAGTAGTGGATAGGTGATGAGGTCAATAAACTAGGAAAAAAGTCACCGAAATGTAAAAACAGAGTACCAAGAGTCAGAGAAAAATATCTTCCTCTAAGCATCTCAATCAGAATAAGATTAAAAGAATTAAAATGTGTTCAAATCTTCCTGTTAAGATAAATACGAAAATTTAGAAAGAACAGAAGATAAATAAATAAAGCGACAGTTAGAAGGTTAGAAAGGGTACCCATTTTTCTCAATGAATGAATGAGCGTTTCCAGCAAAAAAGAAGGAAATAGAAAGACGAAATACTTATCAAGTATATATATATATATATATATATATATATATATATATATTATATATAAATTATTATATTATTATTTATATATTATTATATATATATATATATAAATTTTTTTTTTTTTTTAAATATTTTTATTATTTATTTATTATATATATATATATATATATATATATATATATAATATATATATATATATATATATTATTTGTATGTTTTTATATTTTATTTGTGCATTTTAATTTTTTCTCGAGTTACTCAATTATAATTTTATGTTCATATTTATTTAATTAAAAAATGACGCCCTAAATCGCATAAAATTAGCGTTGCTTTTTTATATAAATTTCAGAATATTTTAAAGTTTTTTAGTCTATTTTACCATTTAGAAAGTAAATAAAACTACTGTGAATACGTTAAAAATAAAATCAATGCAATTTTCTTTATAAATACGGAAATAAACATTAACAAAAATTCAATTCCCTATGTTTTGTATGTTAAAATTTCGTTTTAGGTGCCCTTCAATTTTTCTTGCGAATCTGGCAATTATTCTAGCAACTTTTACTTCAATTTTGCTCGTTGAAAATTACATAGCTTCAATGGGAATGCGCCGTCTATGTAGTTAAAGTCTATAAAGAAAGCACGGGCGATGAGACGCATTCTTTCGAGAAATAAAGAGCGGAGCGTTAACGCATTGGAATCGTCTGCTAATTGTTGTCTGCTTCAAAATATATTTATTAATAATTATTTTAAAGAATTATTTACTGATAACCTATTAGTAAATCTCTAAATATTACGTTTATCTTGCTTTTTCACTTGTGTATCAAATTTTTTTATTAAAAATGGAAAATTTGTCGTATGAAGAATCCGTTTTAGACAACTGTTTTGCTGAATTGTGGCTAAATTCTCATCACAAAGTTAATGCTAACCATGGTTTCCTTCCGGACAATAATGAGCAACCATTTTCATGGGAAGGATTTATTGATGACCAGAAATATGTAAGATTTTATATATAATATATATATATATATAATATATATATATATATATATATATATATATATATATATATATATATATATATATATATATATATATATATATATATATATATATATATATATAATTATTATTATTATTATTATTATTATTATTATTATTATTATTAATAAAAATTAAAAAATTTTATATATATATAAATATATATATATATATATATATATATATATATATATATATATATATATATATATATATATATATATATATATATGGTAAAGGTGGAGATGTTTCTGAGTTTCGATTTTAAAATATCGAAAATCGAAAATATCGGAGAAGCCTAGAAGAAGAGTTGTCAGAGGTAGAGGTACTATTACTAGACATAGACACAATTATTTCTTACTTTTCTAGCAGAACCTATTCGACTTATAATAACCTAACTACCGAAATTGCGTAAAAGAGGCCTAACCTACAAAGAATTTGCCGTAAAAGAGACCTAACGTACACAAGGACGTTTGCACGACATAGTAGCTAGGCTAAGTATAGGTATGGAAAATATCGATTAATCAAATATACAAAAAAAATATCGATATAAAAAATCGAAACTCAGAAACAATCTCCATATATATATATATATATATATATAATATATATATATATATATATATATATATAATATATATATATATATATATATATATATATATATATATATATGAAATCGTTTATCGATAATATATATTCCTATATTTTCTTTAATATACCTACCTCTTTCCATTAGCATATTGATACTTTCCGAACCTAACCAACCAAAGATATATGTATCTATGAGGAAAATGATCGATCTAGCATTTAGAAATTTTATTTTTATTGAAAATAACAATCCAATTTTAACATAAATCTAAAAAAATTCGATTAACATTTTTCTAAATAATTTAGAATTTAATTGCAACACGAAAAGGAGAAGTACTAAATTTTCATGCTAACCTAATCTACAAAAATTAAAACTTAATCTAGCAGGAAATGCCGAAGACTTATCTAATCTAACGTTTTCGGTTGTATTAAAAATGAAAAACAATTTAAATATTAATAAACCAAAATGGAAACATGAAAAGGAAAAGTATCTTTTAGAATTGCTCATTTACCGAAGTTTTTAACCAGGGCGCACTTGCTGGCCTACGACAAGCAGCGCTTCCATTATTCACTCCACACACACACACACACATATATATATATATATATATATATATATATATATATATATATATATATATATATATATATATATATATATATATATATATATATATATATATATATATAGTATATATATATTATATATATATATATAGGCCCTTGTGGCTTCTAACTGTCTCTATGTTTCCTATGTTCATATATATATATATATATATATATATATATATATATATATATATATATATATATATATATATATATATATATATATATATATATATATATATATATATATATATACTAGCGGCAGTTCCCGTTTTTTTTTTTTACCGTTGATCAAATTATACACGTTCTCCGTTGCTTTAAGCATAAATTGCCGAAGGGTCTGAAACTTTCTTCTAATTTTTATTTTTTTATTTTTTTTTATTTTTTATTTTTTTTTTGTTATTATTATTTTTTACCTTGTTCCTGGTTTCACGTAAAATAATGTGCAACCAAATTTTAATTTTTGCTCGATTGCTTCATGTTTTTGTTTGTAAAAATTAAGTCAATTTTAAAATCTGAAAAGTTTATTAATACCAATATTAATAGTCCTTTGTTTAAAAAAAAAAAAAATTCTTTCAATTTATTTCAAAGCCATTCCTATTTATATTATTTATAAATTGAAGAATATATATTTTATAATTTTTTAATTGAAAGTTATGACTTTTTTTTATGTTCACGAAGTATAAGTTGACTGAAAACGTTTCGCAGAACTCTAAGCTTTTAATTTTAGGAAAAATAAATTAATTTCATTTGGTAAAACACTTTACTCTCTTCATAATTCATAAAGTATTAAAGCATTGTAATGACATAGTTTCCTTTTAGAGTTATAGGGTTCAGTTAACAAAGAAATAACATAGTTTCCTTTTAGAGTTATGGGTTCAGTCTACAAAGAAAATATATGCTAATTTTAAATATCAGAAGTATATTATACCTAAATATTAATATTTCAGAGTGTCTTGCCCCAGAAACTCTTTGAAAGAGAAGATATTATAGAGGATACCTTTTTCTCTGGAGACGAAGAGTATCAGAGGCTAAGGGCGAAGGCTTTGAGAGAAGACGACGTTGAAGAAGAGTTCGAGGTAGGTTTTTACTTTTTTCTTCCGTTTTGAAGATAAGTATACTAATTTTCTTATTATATTCGATGTATAATTAAATAGTGTCTTTAAATGACTTCAAAGTTTTTAAATAATAATTTTTGAATTCACAAATAAAAAAATTATGTAACAGATATTTTGTTTCAAATTTGTAAACTGATTGTAATGAAAAATATTATTAATTGATTTAAAGTAAATCTCAATATGCTGTTTCAATCAAAGTTGTTTTAGATTCGATTTTTGTTTCATTTTCTTTTGATAAGTTTTAGTTGTTAGGCTTTCCGTTATTCGTTGTCGGCACGTACCTTCTCTTTACAGATTTGCGTCTTCAAGGCGTATTTACTATCTCAGGATCTGAGATACCCAAAAGAAACAATTTTTAAGTAACGTGATGTTTCAATTTTAAAATCTTTAAGTACTACAGCCTTTTTGATAGTGAAGACCCACCCACTTTTTTTTTTTTTTTTTTTTTTTTGTTTAAATAAATTTCGTATAGATTTTAGACCAATGCATAATTTCATACAAGTTCAGTGAATTGACTCTTAGTATCTTTTTCGTGTCCATCGTCGGTCGTGATTCTTCTACAGTGTTTCATTGAAACTCAATTCGGATGTTGAAGCAGAAGAAACGAGAGAATAGACGTCGGTCGTCTTCGGAATTGGAATGGAAAAAAATGCTAAGGAGATAATTCACTGTCTAATTTGTATTTGCATATCTATTTTCTCTTATAACTTTAATCATTTGAACTTCACTATCAAGAGGCTAAAGTGCGTAATGATATTTAAAAGAGATTTTATTTTGTCTTTTATGTAATCGAGAAATTTAATTAGAAATTTTTTTTTTTTTTTTCAAATTTTGCAATTTTTTTTTTTTTTTTTTTTTTTTTTTTTTTTTTTTTTTTTTTTTTTTTTTTTTTTTTTTTTTTTTTTTTTTTTTTATATATATATAATTTTTTATAACCAAATTAATATGCTTATTTTAAAATCCTAATTTTTTGTAGAAAATATATACTCACTGTACTCATTCTTTCAGCTAAATGATGAATTTATTGAGAAATCAGGTAAAGTTTGTGTGGTTGATGGAGCTGCCATTAACGATATTCCTACTCGCTATGACATTAAGGGACTCCTTTCTCATGAACTGCCTGTAAAAGGAACGTTCATTCATCCAAAGATTATTCCTGGATTTTGCTATGTAGTTCGGCCCCTTGATAGTTGCAAACCTCTTTTCAACGTAAGAAACCACTTTATCTATTTTGTATACATTTTAATTCTTACATCTGGTAGCTAATGTGTTAGAGGGAGAAAAACACTAAAATTTATATTTTATTCTAAACAGGGCAAAGGGCTTTGCTTGGAAAAAATTGGATTGGGTTATGGGAAGAGATTAACTTTTGCTGGAAAATCTCAGCATGAGAATGAAAATTACTTTTGGTCGGACACCAATCCAGAAGGTTATGGCTTTGCACTTGAAGTTGTACACATTGGAGACAAATTTACAATGATGGATGAAACAAACGAGCCAATTGGAACGGTGGAAGTGGAAGATTTGGTTGTAAGTCAACACAGTAATTAGCATGCAATTATAATTGATATTTATTATAACGCAATCAACTGTTAATTTTCAGTTTACTTTACTAGTAAAAATGGCCAATATAAAAATATATATATTCGAAAAATTTTTTTTGTCTCGATAGGACTGTCAGAATGAGGTTGTTGATCACAGTTCCGAAAATAAACTAGAGAAACAAGTTATGGTTTCAGTAGAATGCAAAGTCAAATATTTTGATGATTCATTTATAACTGACGAAACAGTTATTTTCAGTGGAGTTGCAGTAGCAATTAAAAGAAAAAATTCGAGAGCCAAAGCAAATGTAATTAAAGGTTTGTATTGATACTTAAATATCTTTACTAAAACCCTGGATTTATTGTTTGAATTTTGTGATGTAATATAAATCTGCAGCTTTAAATTTATAGTTAAAATAAATACTATGTCAATTTTTGGACATTAAAAATATTTAACCTGCGTTTTCTTACATTTCAGTTAAAGATTGTTTGATTAACGGGCAAAAAATTACTCTGGTTCCTTCTTCTATCAAAGATATACAGAAATCTCAATCTCTTTCTGGAGAAACCGTTAGCGATATTCCAACGAACTATTCCATTTCCGGTAATTAACCACTTCAGATTTTTAAAATCATGTTTAAATTCTGGTTCTATTTGCATAAATGAAATGACTATATCGATAAAAGTTTAAATATTATTATTATTATTATTCAGGGCTACACCGAAATGAGTTACCGGTTATTGGAACCTTCGTTGATCCAAGAATTACGCCAGGATTTAAGTACAGAGTTCGGCTTTTGGACTCTAAAAAACATCTATTTGAAGGTGAAGCTCAGACGTTACTTTCCGTTGGAAAAGGATACGGAAAGCGAATCACTTTCGCCGGGAAATCGTTAAAAGAAAATGAAAATTATTTCTGGAGTGATACTCATCCTCAAGGATTTGGTTTTACCCTCGAAGCAGTTTGTGAAGGAGATAAATTTAAGTTAGTATAAATTAAATTCATTGAGCATTTGTCATATTTAATTTTATGTTTTTTTCTTCGTTTATTTTCCTGAAATTTTAATTAATAAAGTCTATATTTTTTTTTTAATAAGGGTTGTCGATAACAATGGTTATGAAATTGGACAATCGAGAGTATTTAAATTATGCGGCCAACAAATGGAATTGTCTTCCGAAGTGAGAAACGGTACCAATGTAAAACGTGTAAGAGTGTCAGTGGCTTGTCACATTCTATTAAACGGAGAGGTCGATGGCATCACTACAAGAGTCAACGGTAAGAATCCTAAAGGACATAATTAGACATTTATTGAATTATGTTCATTTTATTATTGTACATAGTAAATAGGAATCACATTTTCGGTGTCGAATTTAAGATACACATTTATGAAATTTATAATATATAGAAACATTGATTGAGATCTATATATTATATATATATATATATATATATATATATATATATATATATATATATATATATATATATATATATATATATATAATATATATATAATATGAAACAATGTACGTGCACTATTTTTACACGAATAAACAACCCACAGGAAAAAAACAAAATTAAAAAAGAAGCAAGGCTTTCGAAAGGTCAACCGCCCTTCCTCTTTCAGGCTAACGTTCTTTATTTTGTCCTTTCATAAGAATAAAGAACTTGAGCCTGAAATAGGAAAGGTGGTTGACCTTTCGAAAGCCTCACTTCTGTTTCAATTTTTGTTTTATTTCCTGTGGGTTTGTCATATATATATATATATATATATATATATATTATATATATATAATATATATATATTATATATATATATATATATATATATATATATATATATATATATATATATATATATGTTTAACATGAATTTGCTATTGTGAATGCAGAAGGGGTGCCCAGGCAGTGTTGAAAGGATTAAAATTAAAATTTGTAATCTTTTCAGTTCTCACTGGTAATCTTAATGAAATAAATGCTTTTGTTAAAGGATAAATTAAATTTTTATATATTTTATTATATATTTTTTAATGTGTACGAATATATATATATATATATATATATATATATATATATATATATATATATATATATATATATATATATATATATATATATATATATATATATATATTATATTATAGTTTGTTTGAATAAATATATATACTAGAACTTTCATTAACTTTATTTTTAATTTCATTACTATAACTGATTGACAGTTTCTAGTTTGGTGGAAACAGTAGTGCGAAATAGACAGTTAAAATGGCTCTGATAAATTTATAGTATTAGCAATCCTTCTAGAATAATAATGGAGTAGTTTTTACATTTTTAAAAAAATAAATAAACGCAATACTTTTCCTATTGAATCATAAGGTTGAATGTTTAATGGAATCGTGTTTAGCGTCTGTAGAATATTAAAAAATTCTCGTCGGTGCATATGTAAAATACAAATTCGACCAATTGTAGCTCGTTTTAACTTGTTAGAAAGTGAAAACTATGAAATCTGTAGAGGTATAATTGAAAATTTTAAGTCGGATGTATATTAATTTTAACCCGATTTTTTTTATGTATAAATAAAATCCTGTAAAGGAATAATGTAATAAATTGAGAGCGCGAATTGAAGACAAAAAATAATTTTAAAAACTTGTAATAAAATAGGTATCTTTTAAGAGTGAATATCAAGTGAAGTCGAATGAAAAGTTGCATGAGTACATTTCCCATCATCAGCTTCGTTTCTTAAGTGATATACCCTCCAATACGATACCAGATGCACCAAATTAAATCGGCTGCAATGCTTGCTATGCTTGAAGAATTAAACACAATCTTACACCTCGAAAATCGAACACTGTCACAAAATAGAATATAGATGCCTTAATTTCCAAAAAATTTCTCAATTTTACATTCGTCAACAGCTATAAAAATTTAACAATCGCGTATGATATGCATGTGACCTTTAATAAAAACCCTCATAAACAACGTCACCTCCAAAGCAATCAGAAAATTAGTGCCCTAAAAAAACTTCCCGGCACCAAATTCAGTTCACGTTGTCTATATAAGCAATACATACGCAGCATCCTAAACTACTACTGTCAAGCATGGACCCAGTAATATCGATATAATTACGATACACTATATAGAGAGAGTGAAAAATGAAGCATTAAGAGGAATAAACAAGTTGTCTCCCCACAATTATAAAAAAAATTATAAAAAAAACATATTACACACACAAACTCATTACCATGCACCCTCCCCGCCATTTAACATTTCCTTGATAAAGTACGTTAAAACACCAATACACTCACAAAAAAATAACTCCTTGACACCACCACCTCCACCTTTGGAAATATGTGCTGAGGAACAGACACTTCACTGACAAGTTAGGCTTAGCTTAGAACGTTCAGCGAATCCTCCCTCTAAGAACACAAACATATATATTTACCTGAACCTCAAACCTACTTTGAAGCAGGTACGCAATCCCCTCCGAAGTGAACGTAGTGCTCGTCCCTTACAATTGATCTTCGACAAACTCACATCACAAATGTTGGGAATTTCTTGTTCGGCCTGAGTATATATATATATATTATATATATTATATATATATATATATATATATACATATATTATATATATTATATATATATATATATATATATATATATTATATATATTATATATATGAACCACGGGGCCCCGGCTAAACGGGGGGGGTTTCCTGCAGGCCGGGGTTGAAATGGCAAATATACTTGAGGGGACAATCCAAAAAAAAAATTAATTTTCAATTTTTTAAATTTTCATTATATAGCTTTTTTATTGTCCATTTTCTAGCGTTTTTTGTTCTATAACTGCTTAAAAAGTTTTTTTTTTTTTTTTTGAATTTGACCTTTTCAAATGAATGGTGGGCCAAATCACTTTTCAATGACTTGAAATTTGGATTGTATATTCAAATTCTATTGGCAACAAAACTTGTAACAGACTTTTGTTCCTAGAGTTATAGAAAAAGTGTTATAAGCCTAAAACTGAACAACTATGAAAATTTTTTTTTTTGGAAAATTTTTTTTTTTTTTTTTTTTCAAAAAAATTTAAACAAAACTAAACTAAACATCATTTTTAGTGGGTGCTAGAGGAGGGATGGGGCTACAAATTCTCTCAAACTATATCGATGCGATTCGTTGTTTGAGATATAGTCTTCAAAAAAAGGTCCATTTTTGACCAAATGTAAAAATTTCCAAGTTTTGAGAGACTTTAGCTTCAAACAAAAGATTTAATATGCACTAAATAAAAATTGTAGGCCCGTCCCTCTAAACAATATCCAAAATAAAAAATTAGTAGGTAGCGTTTTTTTTTTTAATATTTTTTTTTTTTTTAAAAAAAAATTAAAAAAAAAAATTTTGTGCTTTATCTTTTTTTCTAGATGTGATATCAAAAATCTTTTCTCACCAATGCAAGAAATTGGGACTAAGATTATTTATTTAAATTTTCAGCTCATGTGGACCAGTGGTTTGACCCCACTATTCATTTTTTTCAACTTTGGTTCTAAATAACTTTCAAACCTTTATAGACTAAGAAAAATTCTCGAAATCAACTCTGAACTTTGGGGGAAAATGCATATACCCAGAAAATTTCAGCTCAATCAGCCAAACAAAAATAAAAAACAATTTTAAACAAAATACACAAAAATTAAGATTTTTCTTCTTGCTTTTTTAAAATTTTCTATTTTTTCTGT
>SEYY01010604.1:5000-10000 GCA_009176605.1 Armadillidium nasatum
TGCGGTTGTACTTCTCTGATTTCCCATTGAATGATTATTGCTTTCGTGGGAGGGATCCCTCGGAGTGTGCTGAGCGCATAACTGAGGTGATTCTCTCTGGCATAGGAGGCGTACATTCCATATTCTTTCCCTTCTACTAAACCTAACAAACCTTGGTTTAACTTTACTTATTCTCGTGCTATCCGCAGCAGGGATGCTGCCTTCAGAGATTACCGTCGTCTTCAAACCCCTGAAACTAATTCAACTTATATTTCATCCCGGAATCTTTCAAAATCTATTCTTCGAGATAGTAAAAACTCTTTTCTCCGTCTCAAATGCAATAATCTTTCTGGTTCCTCTTCCTCGCCCCTTTCTGGCATTTTGCAAAAAATGTCAACTCTAACTTTGCTTCTTCCTCTTTCCCTCCTCTAGTTTTTTTCTGATGGCACAACTGCCATTTTACCTTCTAATAAAGCTGAACTTTTTGCTCAAACTTTTGCTTCTAATTCTTCCTTAGACGATTCCGGAGCTATTCCTCCTCCTTCAACCCCCTCCAACTCAACTCTTTTATGCCTCATTTTATAAATTTCTTCTAAAGATGTCATTTCTGCTCTCTCTGAGCTTAACACTAAGAAGGCTTACGGTCCTGATGGTATTCCTCCTGTGGTTCTCAAAACTTGTGCTTCCGAGCTTGCACCCTGCATTGTTAAACTATTTCGTTTTTGCCTTTCTACTTCGACCTTCCATTCTTGCTGGAAATGTGCACTCATTCAGCCTGTGTAGAAGAAGGGGACCCTTCTCAACCCTCTAACTTTCGTCCAATTTCTTTAACCTCCGTTCTTTCTAAATTTTTTGAATCTATACTCAACAGGGAAGATTTGGAAACATCTCAATTCTTCTAATCTTATCTCTAATCGCTATTATGGTTTTCGTAAAGAACGTTCTACTGGTGATCTTCTTTCCCTACTTTCTGACTCCTGGTCCTCCGCTCTCCGGGGTTTCGGTGAGTCTTTAGCTATGATGCTAGACATATCGAAAGCCTTCGATATAGTCTGGCACAAAGCTTTGATTTCTAAACTTCCCTCTTTCGGAATCTATCCTTCTCTCTGTGACCTTCTCTCTAATTTCCTTTCAGGTCGTTCTATAGCAGCTGTTGTAGACGGCCACCGTTCATCCTATAAATCTATAAATAGTGGTGTTCCTCGAGGATCGTCCTATCCCCTACTATTTTTCTAATTTTCATCAATAATCTTCTCTCTATTACTTCATCTCCTTTGCACTCCTATGCCGATGACTCCACCCTTCATTTCTCCTTTCAATTTGAAAGACGTCCTCCCAACAGCAGTTGATAGATTCAAGAAGGATAGCCTTGGAGCAACTGACCTCTGATCTTTCTCGTATTTCAAATTGGGGCAGATATAAACATGGTCGTTTTCAATGACTCAAAAACTCAATTCCTCCATCTTCTACTCGACACAATCTTCCACACAACTATGACATCTTCTTCGAAAACACTTAACTCAAACCTTCATCTATTCTCAATATCCTCGGTGTTTCTTTTTCTTGTGATCTTTCTTGGAAAGATCACATTACTTTCTCTCTCTAAACAAGCTTCTAAGAGGTTGGGTGTTCTGTGGCGCCTTCGTAGTTTTTCTACGCCACCCCAGTTGCTTGCTCTGTAAAGGGGTGTTGTTCGCCCCTGTATGGAGTACGCCTCGGACATCAGGGGTGATTACACACATTCAGCTCTTCTAGAAAAGGTGGAGTCTAGGACTTTTCGTCTTATCAACTCTCCCACTCTTACTAACTCTCTCCAATCTTTTTCTTCCCGACGAATTGTTGCAGCACTTTCTCTATACTATCGATTTTACAACGGAAATTGCTCTTCTGAACTTTCACGTCGCATACCTAATCCATTGAGAAGGGCTCGGGCGACACGACCTTTCTACACAGTCCCATCCTTTCTCTGTCCAACTCTCAGACCCCAGACTTAACCGCTATGCTCACTCTTACATGTACTCTACTGGTAAAGTCTGGAACACACTCCCTTTATCTGTTTTCCCAACTTCCTTTGACTTTTACACTTTTAAACGCCGTGTATCTGGCCATGTCGGCCATTAGCGACCCGATTTCGAATACTCCCCAACTCTCGTGGATTATAGTAGGCCTATGGCCTTTGCCCACCAGAGGAGACATTAATATATATATATATATATATATATATATATATATATATATATATATATATATATATATATATATATATATATATATATATATATATATATATATATATATACCACCGCTCGCTTGAAGATCCCTTTTCAATGAGGGATTGTTGAAATGTAAAAAAGTAAAACCCGAACAATTCCTCTTATCTCAAATTTTGTAGGTGAATACAGACGTTAGCTAGAAAGTAATTGAGATTAAATTCTGCAGAAAACTAAGATTGTGGTAGAGAAGTTAACAAAACAGAGAAGCTGGAAAAAGGGAAATACTACAGAGGGCATGCGCGGACTTGCGTATGTCTTTACAAAATTCATGTGCTAACAAAGCACCCTTGTGCTACGAGAACGTGGTAAATGTGAAGGTATATGAGTGGTCAGTTCCTTTTAACATTTGCCGCTTTAGTACCTAGAGAAAAAGAGACAAAGCCTAAACGTTGCGTTCAAAAGATAAAGGGTAAAGTGAATTGGAAAGCACGAAAGAGTTTATATAAGTCTTCTAGCCTATGATTCGATCGACCCTATACAAAAGAATGGGGAAACGTGAGCCATACCAGATATGAGAGTAGTACTTCATACTACAACAGATGAGGCTCTTGTACAATTGGAGTACCTGCAAAGAAGAGAAAAACTCGCAGTCTAAGCAGTACTCCCAGTTTCTTTAAGGCTACCCTAGCAACCTCTGTGATGTGAAATTTCACCAAAAATTTATTGTTTTTGTGAAGAACAAGGAAGTTCAAATTGTTAGCAGGAAAGACGTGGGAACCATCGGAAGAAGTTAAAGAGTTAGGAGCTGTCTTTGAGAGGAAAATTTCTAAAAGTTGAGTTTTGAAAAAGTTCCATTTCACTAAGTTAAGACAACCCAACTAGGAAATTCTTTCCAGATCACCAAGAATAGAATAGGAAAGATTAAAACTAAAGCAAATTTAGATTCAAAAGAGGGAGCAGATTTGAAGTGGGTAGTAGTCATCAGCAAATTAATGAATAGAGTTAGATGAGCAGTTGAGAAGACCATTAATGAGAATTAGGAATTAAGAAGGACAAAGGATGAACCCAGATAAAGCTACAATTGAAAAAAATGGAAGAAGTCGCTAAACCAACAACAACACAAATGAAACTGATAGAAAGAAAGCAAGACATAAGTAACAAATGAAAAGGATGAAATACAAATTAGCGGAGCTTAGAAAACAGGGACGCATGTCATATTCGGTCAGATGCTTTACATATATCAAACATTATCACACAGAACTCTCCACAGTACCTAAGGGAAGAAAACCTTAAATCTGTTAGATAGGAAACTACATTACAAGTAGACCTCAAGCGACGAAAGCCGCACTGATAATCTTAAAGAAAGGAAAAGGATTCCAGATGATTCAGCAAATGATAAGGGTTTTAAAGATTTTGGAAAGAATGCAAATGAGAGCTATAAGACAACATTTTGAAAGATCTGATCAACTACCTTTTTTCGGAAAAGGTTAGAAAAATGCGAGTTCAAAACACTGAGGAAATATACTAGTATTAAAGCATATTCAGAACAGCCATCTCATAAGAATATACCCTCAAAACCTGGGGAGGAATACCATCCTGCCCACTTGCTTTCTTAGCGTTCAATGGTTTCAGAAACCCAATCATCTGATCAAATGAAATCTCAGGAAAAGGCATGGAACATCTAAGAGGAAAAGGAGGAGTTGTCAAGCGTTGAATTAGATGAGAGCAGGTGGTCAAAGATTTATCCTTTTCAGTTGGAATATTAACAACATAAAAATAAGAGCGAATAAGATGGAGAAAGGAAGATTTGCAGAAGTAAGTTACATATATTTGCCAGATTTATTAGTAGACCTCTGGAGATCAGCGCACCATTGTTTGTTGAATATCCGCTTGCTCGTCAAAGAATATCCCTGTAACGATCACGAGCTGAATGGAAAATAACGAAAGCAAAATGAAAAAGAGAATTTTTCTATTCCTGATACGCGTCTTCAGCTTGAATGGCATGAAAGCAAACAAGATCGAAACACGAATTTTGAAGAGAGAAAATTTTAAATTAACAAGGGATGAACCTGCTTATCCCATCAACGATTACAGCCCATCTTATCGCTAGATGCCGAAGCGTCTTCTGGGAAAAAGCTGTTCCTTCAGGGATAGCTTGAGTAAAAGCAATGCAAGATCTCTAGTCAGTCCGATTTCAAACTTAGGGCAAGAAAAATGCTGATTAAAAAATCATGAAAATTAAGAGAATAAAGTTATGCTGAGATTTATCAACAGAAGTGAAGACGACATAATTGTAAAATGAAAGTCTATTTAATGTTGAATCATAAATCATGGATTCTTAAGAATTTGCTAGGACGATGAGGAATGTGAGTAGGTTATTTAATTAGATGCTTCAGATCATTAAGAATGCTGAATAATCTGGTCCCCTCCCTTCATAGATTAGCTTGAGAGGACCCCAACCATTCAGTGTTGTGTACATTGAGAACCCCTAAATGGACGACCTCAGTATTTGAATAAGATGAAATAGTCTCGAGAGAATTAGTTTAGATACTCAAACTAGGTAGAAAAATCTGTTCTATTAATAGAACAGTAGTAGAAGCCCAAGATTATTGTAGCGGTAAGAAGAAAGCTTTTAAGCTATAGAACATCAAGTTAAGAGTCTCGACAATTTATAAGATGAGTTACACAGAGTACTAACGTTTACATCGACACATACTTCACTAATAGAACTTAAATTATGAGATAAGATAGTTTTTATATATATATATATATATATATATATATATATATATATATATATATATATAT
>SEYY01010604.1:12500-27540 GCA_009176605.1 Armadillidium nasatum
ACAGGCGATCAGAGATAAGATTAGAAGAATTGAGATGTTTACAAGTCTTCCTATTAAAGATAGATTCGAAAACTTTAGAAAGAACGGAGGTTAAAGAAATGGGACGGTAGCTAAAGGATTGAGAGAGGTTCCCTTTTTTAGTATAGGCTGAATGAGAGCACGTTTCCAACAGGAAGGGAAGGTTGAAATTGAAAGACAGATACGAAATAATTTAAAAAAGCAGAGCGCAAGATCGGAGGTACAGATTTTGAGAACCACAGGAAAAATACTATTAGAACCTTACTTCTTAGTGTCAAACTCAGAGAGAACAGGTATCGCGTCTTTAGAAGAAATTACAATATTAGGCATAAATGAGATGGAGATAGTTGAAGGAGTAGGATATATAAGAGTAGAAAATATAAGATGCCTGAGTTTCTTAATTTTGAAGACGAAGGTAATCCCCGAAGGAAGTGTCCCTGATGCGGATTGCACGAAAACAAGCAGAGTTAATTAAACCAAGGTTTAAGAGAAATAATATGGAATGTAAGCCTCCAGGCCAGAGAGAATAATCTCGGTTATGAGCTCTGCACATCCCGTGAAACCTCTCACAGGAAAAGAGTAATCATTCCATGGTAAATCAGAAAAATACAACTGGCAGTCAGACCAGTTAGTGGCACCGAAATGCCAGAAGCTTTTCATAGCTGAAGGTTGGGGCCGTTCTTGCTAGGGATGCCGAAAGAGTTTCGATATATATATTGGCATCGATTTTTTTTAGGATAGTATCGGAAAATTATCGGTGATATTTTCAAACCGATATATCAATATTTTATCTTTACTATCGAACCAACGATATTTTTTTAAATTCTAATTCTAGAAATTTTAATTAGTTTTCTGCTCCTATATGAAATAAAATTGCAAAATTTTTTTTATCTTTCATGAATGAAGTTCATGAAAGATAACCCAAATTATATATATATATATATATATATATATATATATATATATATATATATATATATATATATATATATATATATATATATATATATATATATATATATATATATATATATATATATATATATATCTATATATATATATATATATATATAATATATATATATATATATATATATATATATTTATTTCATTTCTGGTGGGCAAAGGTCAAAGACCTACCAAAATTTCCACCAGAGTTAGGGGAAAGTCGAGAACCTGGTCAAATTAAAGGCCAACATGACCTGATACATGGCGTTTGAAGGTGTATAAGTCATCGGAGGTTGGGAAAATAGATAAAAAGAGCGTATTGCAGACTTTACAATTAGAGTACATGTAAGATTGAGCATAGCTGTTAAGTCTGGGGTCAAAGAGTTGGATAGAGAAAGGATGAGACTGTGTAGAAAGACTAGTCACACGAGCCCTTCTCAATGGAGAAGGTATGCGACAAGAGAGTTCAAAAGAGCAGTGTCCGTTATAAATTAAATATTTTGGCACAATTTGAGTCCTCAAGTTGATCCTCATTCATCATCGACAAAATTGATTCAACTGATGAGGATAAAAATATTCAAGGTTCTGTTGGAGGGGTAAATTCTCCAAAGTTCAAAGAAGTGAAAGAGCCATTGCCAACATCATCATGTCCTCCTTGCCTAGATCTTTGGATAGAAAGAAAATATCTGACTGGACTGCCAAATATGTTCTAACCGAAACTGCCTTCTCTGTAGGCCATAATGTAAGCAAAATAAATATAAATCGCTCTTCAATTGTTGGTCAACGAATGGCACAAAGGAAACACATAGCAATACATTTAATGAAAGAATTCAAATCAGAGACCACATTGATAGTTCACTGGGATGGGAAGAAGATGCAGGATCTAATATCAAAAGAAAATGTTCATCGGCTTTAAGTTCTTGTATCAGGATAGAAAACAACACAATTATCGGATGTACCAAAATTAGAAAGTGAAACCAAAGTCAATATGGCTAATGCTGTAGTTAAAGCAACTGAAAAATGAAATCTTCTGATCAAGTCATGGGAATGTCTTTTGACACAACTGCTTCAAATACTGGCCACCACAATGGAGCATGCATAAGCTAAAAAAATTTACTATATCTTCAATGCCGACATCACATCTTGGAGCTTGATTCTTCAAAGTGTGTTTTCAGAGGTTCTCGGTGTTTCTTCTTGTCCTCAACATCTCCTTTTCAAGAGGCTTCAAGCTATTTGGAAAATATTGATCAAAATATCAAAACTGGACCACAGTACGCTACTCTGGCAAAAATATTACTTGATATTAAAGATGTTATTATAGGATGGGCAATGAAAGTGATCTGTGAAAAAGAGAATTTGCTGGGAGATTACCGTGAACATATTGAATTGTAATTATTTGACTTGGTGGCTTACATTCTGGTAATATTCAATTCCATGCTCCTGGAACAATGCATATGGTTGGATGGATGAATTTGGTCATATATTCCCCGAAAGTATGATGTTTCAGAACCAATTTCATTTAACAAAGACAGAAGAAAATAGGCTTCAGAGGATTTGTATATTTGCAGTGAGGGATTATGCAAAAATGTAAATAGATGCATATAACCCTGCGGCAGCTCCTTGGAATGATATTGATCTATTACGTATCCTAAATCTGTGTGAGAAAATAGACGCAATGGTAGGAATTGTTGCTTTAGATAAACATTTACAACACCTTTGGTATTTTTCAGAAGAATTAATGCATTTTCATTTTTTGATACGAAAGTGTCAAAAAAAATTAAAAACAAAATTGTCACTGAGAACACAGATGGAGCTGGCGTAGGTGAAAAACCTGAATGCAAGCCATTAAAGAGGATTACAATTTCAGACATCAATTTCCAACTGCTAGTTACAATACTTCGCAACACAGCTGAAAATCGTTTTTTTCCAGAAATTTAACCTTGATACTGCATTTTTACATTGAAAACATGATTAGAACGGGATGATTACCTAAAAGGAGCATTCAATATGTCATCAATATCAGTTACCAAAGATTTTGCAGAGCAAGGACTTGCATTAATTCAGGAATATAATAAAGCATTAACAAAGAAAGAAGAGCAATTCCAACTCACTCCAAATAGTAGTAGAATACAGAAAACTATTCCCAGATAGTAAGAAGACAACATTACTGGGGCAAACAAGGCAACAGTGAATAGTTAGCAGCTATGAAACCCAAGCCATGAGCTGGGGTTTCATAGCTTCCTATTACAGATAGGAGACCTGGACGTTTGTTCTCAGGTTAAAACTTTGGCGATGAGGTGCAATATATTCTAATTCATCAATTCTAAAAATATTTTAAACTGACTGCTTGTACTACCATAGCAACCAATTCGGAAGGTGGGATTATAATTTTTGTAATAAATTTTTTTTTTTTAATATATATATATATATATATATATATATATATATATATATATATATATATATATATATATATATATATATATATATATATATATATATATATATATATATATATATATAATATACCAATAAAGATTTTTTCTGAGTATAAATTTATTCATAGTTTAAAGAGAAATGGAAGAAAATCTGCTTCTATGAAATACTTAAAAATTTATTACAAATGTGCTTAGCTTTTATGACTGCAAATTATGTAAAAATAAATTGTGCTCCTATTTGCACAGCAATCTTTCCAAAATGACTAATCTTGCTTTGTCTTAGTTGTGAAACAGTCCTCCTTTTAAGGAACTTTAAATAGCCGTTTAGAACTTTGAACAAACTTTGACCAAGTTATGTTTTAGCTCATATATATATATATATATATATATATATATATATATATATATATATATATATATATATATATATATATATATATATATATATATATATATATATATATATATATATATATATATATATATATATATATATATATATATATATATATATATATATATATATATATATATATATATATATATATATATATATATATATATATATATATATATATATATATATATATATATATATATATATATATATATATATATATATATATATATATAATATATATATATATATATATATATATATATATATATATATATATATATATATATATATATATATATATATATATATATATATATATATATATATATATATATATATATATATATATATATATATATATATATATATATATATATATATATATATATATATATATATATATATATATATATATATATATATATATATATATATATATATATATATATATATATATATATATATATATATATATATATATATATATATATATATATATATATATATATATATATATATATATATATATATATATATATATATATATATATATATATATATTATATAATATTTATATAATATATATATATATATATATATATATATATATATATATATATAATATATATATATATATATATATATATATATATATATATATATATATATATATATATATATATATATATATATATATATATATTATATATATATATATATATATTATATATATATATATATATATATATATATATATATATATATATATAGCTTTATTCAAGATCAGTATCCTCAAATGTCGATATTTGTAAATATCGATATTTGATTTGATATATCGGGATCGCCCCTGGTCCTACCTGTTAATAATATATGTGTTATATGGCTGTAGGCATGATCTTACGGCAACGGTTCAGCAAAAGGTTAGGCCTGTATACCACGGCAACGCCGGTCATCAGGTTAAATAGGTCGAAATGGGTTCATTAGAAAGAATAATAATAATAATAATAATATAATATAAAAAAAATAATCGATGCTTCATAAAAAAAATAGTTTGAACATGAGGATACTGATCTTGAATAATACCATATATATATATATATATATATATATATATATATATATATATATATATATATATATATATATATATATATATATATATATATATATATATATATATATATATATATATATATATATATATATATATATATATATATATATATATATATATATATATATATATATATATATATATATATAATATATATATATATATATATATATATATATATATATATATATATATATATATATATATATATATATATATATATATATATATATATATATATATATATATATATATATATATATATATATATATATATATATATATATATATACTATATATATATAATATATATATATATATATATATGAATATATATATATTATATATATAACTATTTTGGTGCTATATAGAAAATTGTTTAATTTTTGTGGAAGGATTTCTATTATAATATTTTGAAAATATATATATATATATATATAATATATATATATATATATATATATATATATATATATATATATATATATATATATATATATATATATAATTTAATATAATTTAATTTAAACTCAATTTAATCAATAGGGGTTAATAGCCTAGCTATATGGAGTCTACGAACTCTTGGAAAGCCGAGCTCTTTATAGAGAGCTGGTAATCCTGTTAAGAATTCCAGACACTTTCTTAGTCCACTAAGTAATAATAATAAAGAATAAAAACTGAAAATAAAAAAATTTAAAAAGGAAAATTGAAATTTGGAAAAATAAAAAGATAAAAAAATGAATAGAGGAAAAAAAATTATTGGAAAATAATTCAGTAATAATAATAATTACAAATGTAAAATAAATATATAAATAGAATGTAAAATCATTAAATATAAATATTAAAAAGTTTAAATAAAAGATAAAATAAAAAACAAAAAAATATTGAATAAACACTGAAAAAGAATGAAACAAAAAATAATAAATAAATAAAAAATAAAAAAACAAATTAATTTTATTAAAAATAAATATAAAATGAGATTTAAAAACTTTTTCCTCCTGTAGAGGCTGGATGTGGAAAGGATGGTAAATCTCTATTCTTTTAGGCCAGAATTCATTTCTCAATAAAGTGCACCAAAATTGCTCCTCATCGCAATTAGCGTCAGCTGAGCTGTTTGTTCTTGCATTGTTAATTAAATATTTGAGGGAGCGGAAATATAAGCTTTTATTATTTCTTGTTATAATTTGTTGGATGTTATTATTTATTACCATTATTATATATACTAATTTTGTTTTTAAAAAAAAATGTATCTTAAGACATAAGAGCTATTTAATAATAATAATAATAATCATAATAATGATAATATAATAATAATAATAATAATAATAATAATAATAATAATCGTAATAATAATAATAATAATAATAATACACAATTCCCAAAAGTTTTTTCAGGAAATTTTACATTTACAGGTTTAAAGTTTAAAAGTAGGTCCTATACTACTAAATTCATTAATAATCTTAATAATATTTCGACTGTCCAGTTCTCTGAAAAGGGCTGCTAGGGGAAAACACTGCGGTTTCCTTTGAGCCCCAATGTTTAATGCATATAAATATATATAATTTTAATTTATTTAATAATTACAAGTTATGATAGGTTACCGCTAGAGTAACAAAAGTCTAAAAATATTGATCATGCAAGTAACAATAACAGAGACGTTACTTATGATATTTACTACAATAATTTTAGTAATAATAATAATAACAATGATGATATTACCTCAAATAAAGTAAGAATAATAATAATAATAATAATAATAATAATAATAATAATAATAATAATAATAATAATAATAATAATAATAATATTTGATAGCAATAATACCGCAGTGATAATAATATATATAATAATATTTATGATAACAGGAGTAATAAAAAATAATAGTTGCAATATAAAATTATAATAAAATTTCAATAATAATAATAATAACAATAATAAATCAATGGCAGTAACGATTGTATATAGTAATAATAATAATCGTATTAATGATTGCAGTAATGAAATTAATATTCTTGGATGCTCTAGATTATCCGATTTAAAATAATAATAATAAAGATAGTAACCCTAGTAATAAAAATACTAATATTTAAAATAATAATAAATATATTAATAAAATAATAATAACAAATAATAATAATAATAATAATAATAATAATAATAATAATAATAATAATAATAATAAAAATAATAATAATAATAATAATAATAATTAAAATACTAATAATAAATTAATAATAACAATAGTAGTAGTAATAATAAAAATAGCAATAGTATTGATAATAACATTCATAATAATAGTTTTTTTTAGCATGTTGCCACCACTCACGAGCAGAGCCCTTTTCAAGGAGGGGGCATAATCAAGAGATAAAAAAAAAAAACATCCAATTCGGAACCTAACGCAAATTCCTCAGGTGGGCTCAGACAGATGATTTAAAGAGAGGTAGGTTAAATAAAGCAGGAAAAACAGACGAAGGAAGGGTATTCCACAGAACAGGTGGCTGGAAAGAAGGAGGTACCACAACGTGCAAGTCTAGAGTTTGCCAACCCCCCCTTACATTCATGTTCAAGCATGGTACCCCTTGTGCTGTGAGGGCGACGCAATGGTGGCGGAATGGAATGCAAGAGGTCAACTCCCTCGAGCACCTGCCTTTGTAGTACCTATAGAAAAGAGAGAGTGCGCCAACGTCACGTCGCAGAGAAAGAGAGTCAAGGGAGATTGAAAGTAGGGGACAGTTTATTATTCTCTTAGCATTGGACTCAACCTTATCCAAAGGAATGGTGGAACCGGAACCACCATAAATGTGAGAACAATACTCCATAGAAGGACAGATAAGACCCTTATATAATTGGAGTAACTGTTCTGAAGAAAAAAACTCCCGCAACCTGAACAGAATCCACAGCTTTTTAGAGGCCACCTTAGCAACCGTTGTGATATGAGGTTCCCAAGATAATTTATTGTTTATGTTTAGACCAAGAATATATATGTTGTTCACAGGTGAGACGATAGAGCCGTCGAAGGAGATAGGAAAGTTGGGAGGTGTTTTAGAAAGATATGTTAAGAAGTTGAGCTTTCAAAGAGTTGAATTTCACAAGGTTGCGGTGACCCCACAGGAAAATCTCATCCAGACGGAAAAAATGGAATCAGAAAGTTGAAGTCGAGAAGCAATTCTAGAAGCAAAAGAGGGAGCAGATTTGAAATAAGTAGAAGAATGGAGAGTTGAGTCGTCGGCATAAGAATGAACAGAGTTAGAAGTACAGCAGAGGAGGTCGTTGATGAAAAGTAAGAAAAAAAAGAACAGAACCCTGAGGAACACCACAATTAATAGGGAAAGAAGAAGAAGTGTTTCATCAACAAGTGTTGATATGGACGATTTAAGAGGAAACTAGACATGAGTAAGCAAAGTAGGATACCCAAAGGAAGGGAGCTTGGAGAGCAGCGACGCATACCATACCCGGTCAAACGCCTTGGATATGCCAAGCGCCACCACACCAGACTCCCCGTAGTCCCTAAAGGCAGAAAACCATAGATCAGTAAGATAGGAAAGAATGTCACCAGTAGACCTCGAGCGTCGACAGCCATACTGGTGATCAGAGAGAAGAGAATGAGACTACAAATGATTCCTTTTTTAGGGATCGGTTGAACATATGCACACTTCCAGCTCAGAGGAAAAGTGTTAGTGTTAAGGCAAAGAGAGCAGAGTTGAACAAAGACAAGGGCCAACTCTGAAGCATATTCCCTCAAAACATGAGGAGGAATGCCATCCGGGCCACATGCCTTCCTTATGTTCATATATATAAGGATCCCATGCACCTGATCATATAAGATCACGGGTAAAGACATTATACCCGAGAGAAGAAGTAGTATGAGGATAGATGCCGGAATCATCCAGGGTAGAATTAGAAGAAAAAAGGAGGCTGAAGAGATTGTTTTTTTTTCAGTTTGTGTGTTAGTTACAGACCCATCAGATCGAATAAGAGGAGGAAAATAAGATATGCAAAATTATTAGAGATATTTTCGGCAAGAGGCCAGAAATTTTTATCAGTAGGAGAACCAAGGAGGTCAGGCACTTTCTTTTGGTAAAAGTACGCTTGGCCTGTCGAAGTATATCCCTGCAACGATTCCGAGCTGAGTGAAATTTAGAAAGAGTGATAGGAGAAGAGGAGCTTTTCAACGTTCGATACCACTGAATGGCACGAGAGTAGGCATCATTAAACCATGGATTTTGGGGAGAGAAAGATTTAGTTGAAAAAGGAATGAACCTTCTCATCTCATCAAATATCACAGCTCCCACGCTTTCAGCGGACACCGAAGCATCATTAGTGTCAAAGCAGGATTCATTCCAAGAGTAATTGGCAAAAAAGCGGCGCAATGCCCCCCAATTAGCCCGATCAAAGTGCCAGAAAGTACGTTTAGGGCAGAGTGGAGCTGCTGGAGAGAAAGTGTTATACTTAAGAGCTATAAGATTGTGGTCTGAGTTACCGATAGGAGGGAAAATTGTGAAATTATAACGAGGAGTATTGGTGAAGCACTAGTCAAGAGTGTTTAAGAATTGGTTAGGATCATCCTGAATGTGTATATGTTTCCTAATCAATTGCTCCAGATCGTTGAGAATACTGAATGATTTAGCCTCCTCCCAACCTGTATCAGTATGAAAGCAACCCAACCACTCAGTGTGATGTACGTTGAAATCCCCTAAATAGAGGAACTCAGCATTTGGATGTGAAGATGTAACAGACTCGTGAGAAGTAGTTAGATATTCAAAAAGAACCGGAAAATCTGTTCAACTAGGGGAACAGTGGCAGAAGCAAAAGATAATTGTAGCAGTAGGAAAAAGATTTTAAGCCATAAAATATTGAAATTAGGAAATTCAAGATTTTCGAGACGTGTTACTGGAGTGTTAATGTTCATATAGGCACAGACCCTGTTGCGAATTTTCTTACCAAAATTCCAACCAGACATTGGTTTTAAACATCTAAGGATGTAAATGAATGAATTTGAAGGGCTTTTACCCATATTTGTGGCCGAGAACTTATTCAAATTCAAATTTTATATATTTTATATATAACTACATAAATTAATTATTGTATCCTCTTTTGGGTCCTATTTTACCAAAAAAGCCTTCCTAAATGGCAGTATGAAAAATTTTACCGTACTCATTTTTTTTCCTTTTTCTTAGGCTTATAACTTTTCATAAAGTTCATTTGCCTCATTTTTTAATAACAGATTCGTATTCAGGAGGTTACTACCTTTCGATTGATATTCCACACACCCTATATATATATATATATATATATATATATATATATATATATATATATATATATTATATATATAATATATATATATATATATATATATATATATATATATATATATATATATATACTATCATCCTAATGCTTTTCAATACTGGAAGCGTTCACAAGAATACAATTGAATAGGGATAATTTTCAATTGGCCATATTTAAATATCCATAGTGATAAATTCTCATCGAATAAAACTCTGTACTTCTACCTCAATTTCTGTTTCAGGTGGTTCTAGTTTTTCCATAAGATATTTCCTGATGACTTTTCTGAGGCTTAGTTTATAAAACAACGAACACATGGAAGAAGTTTCGGGTCTTTCGTAAGGGGTATGAATGCCTAAGATAACCTCACTATCTATTTTTGGTAATACAAGTTTTCTGAATCATTAAGTGTTTTCTCTAATTTTTGCTCTTTTCTTCCTGGCTTCAATTTGGCTCACAAACCCAAAATGACGGAGGAAACTTTTGCATACTTCACTTGTGGCGTAAGACCTTTCAGATTATATTTCTGAAATGGTGTTTTACACTCGTAAATTCGGTCGGAGGTTTAAACAGTTCAGTGTGAAGTTTGATTCAACTGTCGAAAAAACTATCTTCTACTGGTTGGATTTATTTTCCTTATTATGAGTGTGCACCACCCTTTTGGCATTCTGACATTCTTTATCAAATGATATTCTGCCGTAAGGAAAACATTGGCTCATGTCATGACAATAGATACAGTATTTAGAAATTAATAATTTTTCCTATTTAAAATTTTGCAAACTTGTAGACACCTCACTATTAGCAGCACATAATAATGACTACAGAGTAAATACTTCTTTTCCGGCACTTTCAAATATATATATAATATATACTATTATTATATTATAATATATATATATAATATATATATATAGACTGGCCGCAGCGATGTTTGCGTCGGCCCGTGAACCTTTGGGTAACCTCGAATGAACCTATGACAGGGTAAAACCCTTCCTGGGAATTTAGATTTTGATATATATATATATATATTTTATATTATATATATATATATATATATATATATTATATAATATTAGTATATTTATATATGAAAGCATAAATATTCCCATTCTATGAAATTTTTTTATTAAATGACGTATAAAAAAAAGACAAAAGAAATTGATTTGTTTGCCATTTTAAGCGTACCATCACAAATTATGCTAACATTTCATTAAAATTACATAATTAATTACTTATAACAAAGGGCGAAATTAAAGAACTGAATATGTCCTAAGAGTGATAAGTCATTTTATGCAAGAGACGCAATAATGGTTTTTTATGTTTTTTTATGCTAACAAAGCGGCATTCATTTTCATATAAATATTGAAATAGCTTTTTGTTGCTGTAAGAGTTAATGAGCTGGATCGTTATGATCTCGTCACAAAAACCTTTTTGAGGGAGCTCAAAAAGAATTTTATTCATTTTTAAATATATGCATTGAATTTTTCAGTGTTGGTTACATTTTACTTGTTGGAAAATAGAGATGTGCTTAAGTTTCGTATAGTAAAAATCTCATATTTAATCTATTTCTTCTTCAAATTATTTAAAATTTGAAATTGGAAAAAAATTTGACTATAATTACTCTTTCTTGTTCTTTATATTACCTTCCCTCTCTCTCTCTCTTTATCTGTCTATCTATCTATCTATCTATCTATCTATCTATCAATCACTTTTTATATAAAAAAATAGATTAATTTAATTTCGAAGTGAAAAATACACGATTGAAATTTATTTATTGTTCTGGATTTTTTTTTTTTTTTACTTTTCATACTTTAACTATAATTTAACCTGTGATCAAATTTCATGTATTTCTTTAGATAGTCACAAATCTAACTAGCAATTAATATATAAAATTCTTATGCAAAGAAAAAGTTTTTATCCTGTTCTTTTTTCTTAAATTTTTATATATGATATTTTACATCATTTTAATTATTACTGAAAGTTCTCTTATCATCATTCTCTTTTTGAATATACATGCTTAATCTTGAATCTTTTTATGTTGTCATATGCTCAATTCAATATTAAAAAATATACATTAAAATTTTTTTATATATTTTTTAAAAACTTATATTTTTCCAAATAGAATATTTTTTCAAGACTTTATTACAGTCTTTAATATCTGCAGTAAAATTGTATATCCATCTTAAATAGACAGGCCATACTCATTATCAGGAAATGTGTTTTTTCCTTTTTCCACATTTTTAGCCCTATTTCAAGTTTTAATTTTTTCACTAAAATATGACCAAGTATCATCAACTGTTGTGCAATAAAAGTATGGCAGGCCGGGTATGAAGGACCTTCCGTAAGGAGCGCATCCCCTCACAGCGGATCTCCCTCATATCTTACGTACATTCATGTATATAATTCATAATGCTGGTAGGTAACTGAGGGGCCCGTTTGATGGGATTTTCAGTTCCTCTTTTCAAACTTTGCAACAGAATACCATTCGCTGTCATTCATGCATTTATAATTTTGCTGCTGATAATAGGCGAAGGTAGCCCAAAAGATGACACACAATTTCAAAAACGAGTAGAGACTTCTAAATCGTTGTTCAAAACATCATCATTTTATTTTCTTATAGTAAGGTGGTTGACAACATTTTTTTAAGACTCTTTTAAACCGTCGATATATGGGCATATATGGTTGTCACCCATCTTTTCACGAAATCCTAATTTCTCTCCTATTTTAGCACACGCACATGCACAAACACCTACACACACAGGTAGAGGCTCATGTTAGAAAAAAAATTCGTTTGCTTTTCTGAAACTCAAAAAATTAGGCCATGCTAACATACGGCAGGTCTTACTACATTAACACCATTTACGAGTCAGGGGGCATGTATTTGTAAATACTGTTTATATCTTCCTCAACATAAAAATAAAATAAACCTAATACTATGATAGTAAAAAAATACTACTACTACTATACTTACTATAATATACTATATAAAAAATAAAAATAATAATAATAATAATAATAATAATAATAATAATAATAATAATAATAATAATAATAATAATAATAATATTAATAATGATATTCGGAGTAAATAGCAATGAAAGCAAAACTTTTAAGTAAGTTTTAAAAATGCCAATATCAAAATCTGCATTAAGTTTCACGCAAGAAAATATGTTATCTGACAGATTATTTTGAACAGTGTCGATCACTTTACCTGTCGACGATTTGCTTCAAGATTCAAAGTAGGAAATATTCTAAAGCGAAAATATAGTCCTAATTTGATATGAAGAGGTGGTAAGAGGACGTTTTCACGAGAAACCAGGCTTTTCTTGATGACGTTCGTTTCACCAGGAGTTAGAGTATTCGAAGTGATCAGTTAGTTTTCTCCGAATGAAGATCTCTGGCTCGACTATCCCACAAACACAGAAAGCAGTAATATTTTGTAAAGTATGACTGTTGGCCTAACAACATAGTTAGAATTTTAAAATCTCCACACACCATCCAGCGATGAGCTTCATACCTGATTTTTTCAAGAATTAGAGTTAAATCCTTTTAATTTTCTTTCAGATGCACCGAGTGTCCAACTGGAAGTGACGCAAATTCATTTTCATTCTGAGGCAAGACTGCTTTTAGGCTTGTTTTGGACGAATCTATAAATAAGCTGCATTGGGATGATTCATATTCTATTTCAAATTGCCTCATGAGGCAAGAGATGTTGCAGAACACAAGATTTCCTTCTTTACTGTAAAACGATTTGAATTCTTTCTTTCTCTATGCCTGTACTAGTGATGTATGTGACATAAGCATCCGCATTCGCAATTCACGATTTTGTCATATCCGCAACCGCAATTATTAAATGCAGATCTTACGGATGGATAAAATTTTTAAAGTCATTAATTTGTTGTCTTATGCTTGATCAATTTTTTTCATAGCATGAATAAGAAAATAATTATTTTCATATAATATATATATATATATTATATATATATATTTATATATATATATATATATTAATATTTATATATATATATTATATATAATATATTAAAAAAAAAAAAAAAAATTTTTTTTTTTTTCACATACTAGATTTTCGTCCTGTCACGGCGGATACGCTGGCTGGGCCAGACCTATCGCGAATAAAGTGAAAAAAAGCACTGTTATAATAATATATATATATATATATATATATATAATATATATATTATATAATTATTATAATATCATATATATATATTTAACTTCCTTTCCTCTCTGATTCTCTTGATGGTATGTAACTACTCCCTTGAATGGCTAACCTCTTCGGCTTCTGTCTCTTTTAATTCAACCCTGATGATTGTCCGTCCCTACTTCTCCGAGGCCATTTATCTGTATTACATTTCCTGGGTGCATGGGCTTCTGAAATCTATAACGTTAGAAGCAAACTCCCGATGGCATTCCTCCCCGAGTTTTAAAGGAGTGTGCTTCTGAGATGGTTTCGCTCCTTATTCAACTTTTCTCTCTGTGCATCAATAATAATACTTTCCCTCAGTGTTGAAAGCGCTCATAAGTCCAAATTATTCCGAAGAAAGGCAGCAGCTCTGATCCTTCTAACTATTGCCATATAGCTGTCACTTATACTCTAACTTCACTTTTTCCTGATCATCAGTATAGCTTTCGACGTTACAGGTTTACTGGTGATATACTTTCCTATCTCACAGATTTATGGTCCGTGGGGGGAAGTGTGGTGGTGCTTGACATATCTAAGGTATATGACTGGTATGGTATGAGTCACTACTTTAAAAGGTCCTCTTCTTTAGGTTTCCTCCTTCTCTTTGCTTACTTATGTCTAGCTTTCTT
>SEYY01010605.1:0-5000 GCA_009176605.1 Armadillidium nasatum
AGCATTGAATAAGTGTGTTAGTGGGGTGGAAATTGTCTGCCAATAGCTTGTATTTGTGGTTTGGGACTCTCAAAATATTACTTTTTGTATTTTTTAGGCCGATATTTATATTTTGGATATCTAATGGAGCAATATTTTCAAATGAGAATTGTGAGCTGCACAGAGGTAAAAATGTTTCAAAGTTTGTTAGACTTGCTGGTCTATTTTGTTAAAATGTTGCTTCCAATATTGATAAAACAACTATAAAGTGTATCTGCGATTTTCTTTTGCTCTGTTGAAACTTCATCATTTATTGGTAGTTGGTTTATAATGTGGGTATTCTCTTTGTTTTCATTGATTGGATTGTTTAAAACACTCCATGATGCTTTTGAATTATTGTTTTTCTCTCAGAATTTATCAGTGTAATATTTTCTTTTCCCATTTATAATATTGAGTTTAATTGTTTTATAATTGAAGAGGGATGATTTTTCGTTTTAAATGACAATAGAGTTTGTGTCTTTGATTTATTGAAATTAATAATCTTTATGTTAACTATGGATTTTGGATTCTTTTAGAGCTTGGTTTTAATTTGGAAGGGCTCATGATAACACCCATATATTAGATTGATGAAAGTACTAAATCTTGAGTCCATGTCTATTTGTTCATTGTATACAGAAAAAAAAGTCAATTTCTTTTACTTTATCTATGCATATTTTATTAATGGTTCATTTTTTACCCTGTTTATAGTTGTTAGGTTACTGATTTTATTTACGTTCCATAGTAAAAGGCAAGGAAATTATCAGTGAGGTCAGTAATTAAAAGAAATATTTTATGTTAAATGTCTTGTAAATATTTTAAAATGTATAAAGACTCTGCTACTTTTAACTTCAGGACATCATTTGAAGAATAAGATCTTATTAATAAGTAGATATAATTTGCAGGCCTATTTTGCCTATTCTGTATTGAAGTATTAATAAATGTTGCCATGATCTTTTTTGATACGTTTTGTTTCATATTATGATATTGGTATATCCAATATACATCAAAGCACGGTCAGACATAGGAGATGGAAGCAGTAAGCAACGTGATGACTCTCAGAAGTAATATGTCTTGTAGAAAATAGGGATGAGAGTTCTTTTTGGAACAGTAAATGAAAATAGGATGAAAGCTATTTTAATATTTGAAAAATATCTAGGAATAATTTTATGATTAGTTGTAGTTTGATTAAGATGTTTCGTATGCATTTTCTACCCCCTCAAAATTAATGTGGTTTGAAGTTTTAAAGTAAAAATTTATATTATTTTCTGGTTTTCAGTATTTGTGCTAATTATGTATATTTTTTAATTTTAATAAAATTATTGTTATTAACATAAATACCAGTTAATACACAGTTATTATCATTAATTTTGATTTTTATTTCTAGTAAGTTTATTATATTATTTCTAGAAGTTTCAAAGTCAAGAAAATTCTTCAAACTTTTTGAGAATAAAAGAATGTCGTCATGCCTTTTAAAAGCAGATAAAATAGTTAAAACATGACTAATATAGAAATAATGTAGTGTAAATAATATTTTTCTTAAAAAATAACCCTTCGATAAATATCTACTTATTTACTTATTTCTAAGTCATGTATTCTTCAGATGACGACCCAAAGTTAAAATTTACAGAGGTGTTTTTATTAAAAAATATAAACAAGACATAAGCATAAAATTCGGATTATATTATTTAAACTTTAATTTTATCTGAAATATTTCTCTCTCGAGAAAATGAATCAGCATAAAGGAAAATTCATACATATATTACAACGAAAACTCTTATAAAATTTCATAAATAATAATAGTATAATAATAAATAGTAATAATAATAATAATCAATAATAATGTAATCCAATATAATAATTAATAAAATTTAAAATTAAAAAAATATAATAATTAATAATAATAATAATAATAATAATAATAATAATAATAATAATAATAATAATAATAATAATAATAATAATAATAATAATAATAATAATAATAATAATAATTAATAATAAAAAATATGTTTTATAATATAATAATAATAATAATATTGTTTTGCCAAAGTGTTGACCATTATGCTAATGAGACATTATTGTTCAGAGAAGCCTTAATTAACATTTTTCCCGAGTATTTAATTTTTAATGCGAATTCAAAGAAATTACCACTGCTGATTATCTACTAGCGATCACCGAGCAAGTTAAGCGTTTTTATAATTTATAAACATCTTCATTTCCATTTTTTATGTTTCAATTCATTATCAGTGTTCAATATTTTCCTGGAGTGATAATATCCACAAAGAATAAAATGATTTTAAGTTCATTGTTTGTTCAAAATCTTTAGCATTTTCCTGCAGCGATAATTCTCGCAAAGAATAGAGTAGTTAATGTCAATTTCACATTTTCGTGCACACTTTCCATTTAATTCATTTATTATTATTATTATTATTATTATTATTATTATTATTATTATTATTATTATTATTATTATTATTATTATTATTATTATTATTATTATTATTACTATTTTTATTATTTACTATTACGGTTTAAGACAGGGTTGTGTTATATCTCCGGAGCTATTCAATTTATCCATTGACAAAATGGTGAAAAAGATGGATAGGGAGAGAAAGGAGTGAGAATGAGGGAGTAACATGATATGTGGATGCAAATATGTTGATGCATGCGGATGATGTTGTGAGGTACTGGAGAATTTGAAAGTTTTGGTGGATGAGTTTTTTAATTAAGGGTTGTGATGAATTGAGCTTAAGAGTAAATGCGGGTAAGAATAAAGTGTGGTGTATAAAAAAAATGGGAAGGGAGGGGAGAGGTGTGTAGATGAGGGGGATGATTTACAGATTAAGGTGGTTAGGGAGAAACTGGAGCGAGTTACTTTATTCAAGTATCTGGGAGGGGTTTTTGAAGAGGGAGAAGTTTATGGGAGATGAAGTTGGTCATAAATAAATAGGGGAGAAGGTGTTAGGGGTTTGAGGATATTTGGATGAGGAAGTTACAGATAAGTGAAGGGAGAATGTTTGAGGGAAGTTGTGTATCGGTGGTTATGTATGGGAGCAAAGTATGGTGGTTGAATGCGAGGAAGAGAAAAAAAGAGTTTTTGAAATGATTGAGGGCTGATTTGTGTTGCAGGTAGAAGGGATAGAGTCAGGAATGTTAGAATAAAGGAAATGTGTGGGTGGAGAAGGAATATGATTGAGAGAGCTGAACAGAGTATGCTGAGATGGTTTGAGCATGTTTGTAGGATAAATGAAGAGAGAATAGCTAAAAAGGTATTTGTTCAGAAGTGGAGGGTGTGAGAGATATTGAGAGACCGAGAGGAAGTTAGATGAGTAATGTCAAGGAGTTGCTGACGGAAAACGGGATGAATTAGGAATAGGGTGTGCGGTTGATGGAGGAAGGAATGAAAGGAAGAGATTGGTGAAGAGGAGAGTGAGAATGAATGTGGCCTGCGGTAGACACCATCCTTCGATTTTGGGGAAGGTTGTAGGGATAAAAAATTATTATTATTGTTATTATTATTATTATTATTATTACTATATTATTATTATTATTATTATTATTATTATTATTATTATTATTATTATTAAGTAGTTAAAATTAATTAATAATTAAATAAATAATAATAATAATAATAATAATATAATAATAATAATAATATAATAATAATAATAATAATGAATAATAATAATAATAATAATAATAATAATAATAATAATAATATTGATATTCTAATTTCAATTACTCTTCTTCTTCTCTTCTTCTTCTTCTTTCTTATATTATTATTATTATTATTATTTATTAGTAGTAGTAGTAGTAGTAGTAGTAGTAGTAGTAATTACAAATATTACCATAATTAGTTTTAGAATTTAGTGTTATTATTATTATTATTTTTAATATCATTGCGATTATTATTATTATTATTATATATTATTATATTAATTATTATTTTATTATTATTATAATTATTATTATTATTACTAATTTTTTTTTTTTTTTTTTTTTTTTAATTTTATTAATAAAATTTATTATTATTATTATTATTATCATTATTATTATTATTATTATTATTATTATTGCAAGGGTGGGAAGAAGAGAGAAGAGTAGTTGAAGAAGTTTTAGAAGGAGGTAAAAGAGAACGCAGAAGGAGAAAGATTGACAGACGTGTACGTAAGAAACAATTGGAAAATAATATACGATTTCTATCAGCAAGGAGAGTCGCACATGTATACAAGATACAGATTGAACTAGACTACAGAATAATAGATTACTTTCTCTCATCAGATAAGTGAACAGTGTTCTATGTTAAAGTCATACCTTGTGCGTCCTTGGATTCAGACCACGTGATTATAGGAACAAAAATTAAGAAAAATACCTTTATGAAACAGCTAGCAATTAAAAGAAAGATTACAAACACAAAGTCTCAAAGTGCAGAATATAAGAGATGATTATGAGCACAAGATGAATGAGTATATAATATAATATAATATATTATATATATATATATATTATTATATATATATATATTATATATATTATATATATATATATATATATATATATATATATTTATTTATTTACATTAAATCATTAATAAACCATATAAGAAAGGCTTGTGATAAAATGATAGAAAAGAGTTTGAGGGAAAGAACTGAGCCACAACTGGGTGAGAAATAGCATGATTATATAAATGGTAAAGGAACAGCATATTTTATCTTCGGTTTGAGACAGATAGTTGAGAAGACTTGATTATTACGATATGACATTAATTTATATTCTTTCTTTATTACATAAATGACTCCAACCAACTATATTATTTCTATAATGTTACTCCGAAATTCACCATTATGTTTCATTTTTTTTGTTCAGTTTTCATATAATTATTTTTGGATCCGTTTTAAATCAGTGCCACCAACCAACTATATTATTTCTATAATGTTTCTATTATTTCTATATTATTTCATTATGTTTCCTTTTTTGTTCAG
>SEYY01010605.1:10000-20000 GCA_009176605.1 Armadillidium nasatum
ATCCATGGATTCCTTCTCAAGGAATCTAAATATCTCCAACTACAAGTTATTTTACAATTTTCGTTCTAAGGGTGGGATTTTTGCCTCTATAAACACTACCACTCCTGAAACACGTATAATGAATCTTGAATCCCCTAATTTCGATATGATGGCTTAAATTTTCCTTCTAATAAAGACTCAAAAATTTGGAGATTAGATTTCTCTTCATGATAAAAATTTCAAAAGTTACTATCCTATATACAATGTTTGATATAGAGAGAATGAGAATTTATAATTGAAGGGTTATGGTTTAATTGATCCAATGTATGTTTAGAGATCCTTGTTGGAAAACATCTAATTATCTTTCTTGTGTAGGTAGCCTTATAGCTAGCTTACCAAACTTATATTTATATACAATTGATGAACATTGAGGTATAGGAAGTTTTTTCTTAAAAGGAAAAAATTTTCCAATTTAATTTACAATAGAAGAAATCTATTTAAGTTTGAACTTATGAAAACTTTTATTTAATATACCTTCAATTTATTATGCGTCATATTTCTAACTCAGTATCCATATAAGAACTGTATCCAATTTCAAAGAAAAATTTAATTGCATATATCCTGAAATTTTCATGGTATATGCCTTTTAATGCTCTCCAAAAACTCGAATTCCGACATTTTTCTGTATCTATAACGGTTTAAAAGTTTTTTGAAAATTTTCCACTGTTTTGAGTGAATTATGGGGCCAAACCACTGGTTGAAATGATTTGAAAATTAATTGTATATTCAGAAATGTATTAGCTACAAAAGCTTCTAACAGACTTTTGATATCTGCTTTCTAGAAAAAAGTTATTTGCCCTTTTCTGACCAGCTGTCGAAAAAAATTTTTTAAATTTTGGAAAATTTACTATTCCGGACAAAAAAAAAAAAAAATACATTTACAACTTTTTCTCTTTTTTCAAGATGTATAGAGGAGGTATGATGCTACAAATCTATCTCAATCCTTTATTCAAGACTATTTGCTCTTTTCGAGATATAGCCACTCAATTTTGGCCAATTTTCAAAGAAATTTCAAAATTTCCAAAATTTGAAAGGCTTTATCTCGAAAAGAACAAATAGGATTGAATGATGCATTGAAAGAAAGTTTTAGCTCTGTACCTCTTTTAAAACATCTGCCAAAAATAAAAAGACCTTAGGAGTATTTTTTTTATAATTTTTTTGTCCTGAAGGTTATAATTTTCCATTTTAAAAAAAAATTCAAGGGCATATTACTTTTTTTCTAAAGCAGATATCAAAAATTTGTTGCTAGTGTTTTGGGCAATTGGGACTGAAAATATACAGTTAAATTTTCAGGTTATTTCGATAAGTGGTTTGGCCCCGCTTCACACTTTTTTGGGAAGTAGTTCCAAATAACTTACACACCGTTATAGAGGCAGGAAAACGTCAGAAATCGATTTTTTTTTTTCAGCGCGTTGAAATGCATATACCTTGAAAAAAAATCATAAAAATAGGACAAAAACTGAAAGGCTTTTTTTGAAATTGGATCCAATCCATAAAAGGCAGTTTCATATAAAGAATCACTACAGATGTAGATAACTTAGTAATAGGTTTATCCTGAAATTGAACAGAAAGTTCTTTTCAAAATATATTGTCAATTGAATAATCAGGGAATCCGTTCTTCAAAAGTAATGATTTCAGGAAGGTAAGTTATTTTAAGGGGTTAAAAAATAAAGAAGAAATCTTAATGAATTTGCTGAAGTTAATTTTATAAATGCACATAATGAATCAGTTAAACTTAGTCGTTAAACCTGTAAAAGTTGGCTTCCTGTAAACATTGGTTTGGAACTTATTGCTCTTCTTATATATATATATATATATATATATATATATATATATATATATATATATATATATATATATATATATATATATATATATATATATATATAATATTTATAATTAATTTTATAATTGTAAATAATTTCGTTTTATATAATTTTTATAAAATTATATATATATATATATATATATATATATATATATATATATATATATATATATATATATATATATATATATATATATATATATATATATATATAAAAATCATAATATTTAAATAGCTTAAAAAAAATAATATAGCTAAAATCTAAAATTACATAGCATAAAAAGTAAAATGGAAAGTTGCTATTGTTAACAAAATCAGTTCTCATTTCAATTCCGTATAAGCAAGTTCTCTTTTTGAAGTCTTAACGAAAAGTTCTCATATTATATTGAACAGTTGTCATTTTGCTGTTGTAACCAAAGATTATCATAAAGCAAAGTTCTCAATAAGCTTTCACAGTTTCGAAAGTCAATTTAAAAGTGATTGCTCAGTTTAATTACAAAAGATTGGATTTAATATATTTCTGTAATTTAACTTCTTCGAAATATTTTTCCTTTTATAGTATTGTTGAATCTTAGTGCAACAGTCGAATGAAGAAGAAATAAACTTCTCCGAGAGGAACACGGATACAATTTGTTCGACTCCTCCTGAGAAACTAAATGTTTCTCAAAACGACACAATCAGAGTGATTCTTTGTAAGTTTTTTATGTCAGTGCTCTTTCTTGTGTAAGTTGTTCTTGTTCCTATTTAAAACTAAAATTTTGTTCTTTGTATACTTTTACAGAGACGCTTTTTCGATGATCATGAGCTATTTTCTGCAAATTTTGGAGAGATTGCATTCGACTGATTTCTTCTAGTTTAAAAAAATTAATCTCCCATAAATTCTGCAAATAAACCATCTTTTTTAAAAAATAGCTTTCTTTATATGCCTAAATTTTAAAATATATATATATATATATATATATATATATATATATATATATATATATATATATATATATATATATATATATATATATATATATTAATATTAAGAAAGGCAAAAAGAACAGGCCTTTTCGATTTCAATGGAGAAAGTAAATTTGCTATGTTTAGAATTAATATATTGTAAAAAATATATCAACATGTTCAATATACCTATAAAGCAAAAAGAAATTGTCCGTATATATATATATATATATATATATATATATATATATATATATATATATATATATATATATATATATATATATATATATTATATATATATATATATATATCTATGGCAGACAAAGGAAGTTGTCACCAGAGTTAAGAAATATCAGAAGCGTTTTTAGTTAAGTTAGTTTGAAAAATATGTACCTGTAAAATTGACATATCGCTTTAGTCTAGAGTCAAAAAGTTCGAGTGAAAAATGCAGAAACAGAGAATAAAGAAGTGTCGCAAGAGCCCTTCTCAGTGAAGGAGGTATGCAGAGGAAGAATTCAGATCAGCAGTGTACGTTGTAATAGAAAGAGAGACGATACAAACTGGAGAGAGTTAATGAGAGTGAAAGAGTTAATGAGACGAAAAGTCCTCGACTTCACTTTTTCAGAAAGAACTTTATGAATGAATCACCAGATGAGTGAGATCTTTCTCATACATGAGCGAAGAACACCACTATAAATAAACAAGAAATTGGGATAAGGTAAAGAAATTTCGAAGGTGACTCAGAACATCCAACCTTTTTGAAGTTTTTTGGGGAAGAGAAGAAAATGGTATCCTTCCAAGAAAGGTCACGAGAAAAAGAAACACCTGGAATTTTTGGGACAGACGAATGTTTTATTGTGTGTTTTTGAAGAAGATGTCATAGTTGTGTGGAATGTTGTGTCGAGTTGAGTGATGGAGGAATTGAGTTTTTGAAGCATTGAAAATGACCACGTTTTCTCTGACCCAAATTGAAATTTTAGATAGATTAGATGCACCAAGAACAAATATATATAATCATCTGTTAGGAGGAGTATCTTTCAAACCGAAAGAAGTAATAAAAGATGGAATCATTGCCATAGGAGTGGATATGTGATGAAGTAACAGAGAGAAAGTAGAAAAAGAGTTAGGATAGGACAGATTCCAGAGGAACAACACCATTAAAGGAGGAACGATGACCGTCTAAAACAGCTGCTATGGAATGACTGGAAAGAATAGCTTCTGAAAGAGGATAGTTTGGAAATCAAAGCTTTGTGCCAGACTTTATCGAAGGCCTTTTTATTCTGAGATTTTAAATTTTTATTTTATATTATGTATTTCATTAATGAAACATTATGCCTTCATAGCTTCTTATAAAAAATACAAAATTTATTACAATTTGTTCATTTGGAACATTTTGTCCTGAATTTGTATTATTTTAACTATCCAAAGTATCTCCTTAATGTGATCTTATTCTTATATATTAAAAAATGAATGGACAGCAAATTTTTATCATTTTTCGGTAATAAAGGAATTCTAGGTCATTAAATATAAAGAAATTACCAACCTTTACATATAAAAGTGTAATGAATTATGATAAGAATTGATTCAGGTTTCCGCAGCGAGAACCAAATTGGCTTTATTAGGGGTAACTTTACGCAATTTATTTCCTCTTGATTTCAGATCTTTTTTCCCCGAAATTGTATTTTTTTTCTTTCCTCAAATTTCGAGAATGAATAAAAAATTTGACATATTAATAAAAATGGAAAAAAAATTTATTCGAAAAATCTTTGCGAAAAAATATTCAATCGAATTTTTTTTTTTTTTTTTTTTTTTTTTTTTTTTTTTTGAATAATGTCAATTTACATAAAATGGTAAGGTTTATAATTTATGTATATTTTATTTATTTGATTTTGTAATTTTAAAAAACTTTTTAATTTAAGTCAACTCTACATATATATGAAAGAAGCTTGGCGATTAAGAGGAATATCTAATCAAATTAATGTCTAATATCTAACTTTATTTCCAAAGGTTAATTTTAGATTTCAGAAAATAAGAATTAGGAACGCACTTAAAACAATCCTTCAAAATCATCCCCATATAACGGAACGTTTTCTAAACAAGTTTATCTTTCACTACCAAAACTTCATCGAGATAAATTCGCAATTATGAACCCCTCTTAACTTTTCTGATGAATAAAAATGTCTTTCAAACTTTATAATTTTTTTATTTTATTTATTTATTTATTTATTTTTATTTTATTTTATTTTTTTTGCGTTATTTGGTTTAACTCAGCAAGTTGCGAGTTCATTTGACAGGAAGATGAGGGATCTCTTCGTATCTGTATGGATTTTGTTACCGGCTCTATATAATTTTTGAAACAGTTCACTGTAAACTGAGAAATAACATGTAACATACCGGACATATATATATATATATATATATATATATATATATATATATATATATATATATATATATATATATATATATATATATATATATATATATATATATATATATATATATATATATATATAATATATATATATATATATATATATATATATATATATATATATATATATATATATATATATATATATATATATATATATATATATATATATATATATATATATATATATATATATATATATATATATATATATATATATATATATATATATATATATATATATATATATATGAAACAGCTTTTTTTTTTTTTTTTTTTTATATATATATATTATATAGGGACCGACCGGGGCTGGAATTTGGCCGGAGCCGGGGTCACCCAAATTGGCCGGGGCCGGGGCCGGGGTTATGGCCGGGGTTTCCTAAAATTTGTAAAGAGGTCAAAAGCACTGAAATTTTAGGTTAAGAAAATTAGATATAAGGTTTATTTAATTGTAAGGAAGGAGTAGAATAGGCAACATTCACTTAAATTAATGATTATATGCATTTTCACTAAAAAAAATCAGAAGAAAATTACAGTTTTGTATATTTAAAGTTTAAAAAAAGTAAAAAAAAAAAAAAAAAAAATTATTCTAATTCATAATAGTGATTTAACACGTTTACCTAGGTAAGACCCAAAGGTAAAGTTTGAAAAAATGTAAGATATAAAATTATCAATTTAACCTGTATTTATACATATCATTGTTATTTTATTGCTATGTATCAAACTTGTATCATTTAGTTGCATTATTTAAAAATTATTATTTTGTTTATACTTTCAGTCAATATGGCTAAAAGATCAGCTTCTGCAGTATTTGAATACTTTACAATGTTTCAGGATAGGCTCGAAATAGCTAAATGTAACATCTGCAGTCAGAAAATTAGAAGAGAACCTCCGGGTGCTACAAGTAAGAAAAATTTCAACCAAATCTTTTTGGAGTATCTAAAATCAAAACACAAAGATGAACATTCACTAGCAGGAAAGGAGCGGTCAAAAGAAACAGAAAAGAAAAAAATCTTAATTTTCTTGTATTTTGTTTAAAATTTTTTTTTATTATTTGACTGATTGAGCTGAAATTTTCTAAGTATGTGAATTTTTTCAAGAAGTTCTGAGTTGATTTCGAGCATTTTTTTGAGTCTATGACGGTTTGAAACTTATTTGGACCCAAAGTTGAAAAAAATGAATAAGTGGGTCAAACCACTGGTCCACATGAGCTGAAAATTTAACTGAATACCTTTGCCCAAATTTCTTGCATTGGTGGGAATAGATTTTTGATATCACGTCTAGAAAAAAGTTATAAGCACTTGAAAAAAAATTTGCAAAAATCGTACCCTTCTGGAGGAAAAAATTATTTAAAAAAAAAAACGCTACCTAATATTTTTTTTATTTGTGAATATTGTTTAGAAGAGGAACAGAGGCAACAATTTTTATTTAGTGCATTTTTAAATGCCCTTTGTTTGAAGCGAGATATAGCCTCTCAAACTTTGGGAATTTTTGAAATTTGGCCAAAAATGGACCTTTTTGAAGGCTATATCTCAAAACCAACGAATCTCATCGAATAAAGTACATAGAGGAATTTGTAGCCCCACCCCTCCTCTATACACACCAAAAATAGGAAATGTTATAGTTGCATTTTTTTAAAAAAGATTTTGTCTGAAAAGGAGGATTTTTTTAGTTCAAAAAATTTTTTTTTTCTATAGTTGGTCAATTTTTGGCTTATAACATTTTTTCTATAACTTTGGGAACAAAAGTCTATTAAAGGCTTTTGTAGCCCATATAATTTTGAATAAATAGTCCAACTTTCAGCTCATTCTAAAAAGTGGTTTGACACCGCCATTCTATTGAAAAAGGGTAAAATTTCCACAAAAAAAAAAAAACTTTTAACCGTAATAGACTCGGAAAAACGCTAGAAATGGACTTTTCTCACCGGTAAAAAATCTATATACTGAAAGTTTCAGCAGAATCGGCTGAAAATTAAAATAAAAAAAAAATTTTTTTTTGTATAATTTGCCATTTTAACCCCGGCCGGCAACCCCGGTTTTCCCTGATTTTTAGCCGGGGCCGGGGCCGGGGTCAGTAAAAATGGCCGGGATTGGCCGGGGCTGGGGCCGGGGCCGGGGCCTCGGTCGGTTCATATATATATATATATATATTATATATATATATATATATATATATATATATAATATATATATATATATATATATATATATATATATATATATATATATATATCATGTGTATATTTTACATTGCAAATTAAAAGGAGTTAATTTCACTTACGCATTTCTTCCGATCTCTAAAAAATAATTCTTTATTTTTGTATACTATTTCGTAGTTGATTATTTTAATTTTAAGATATAAAAATATTTCATTAAATATAATAATATTTTATTAAATCCATTGTTTATACAGTATAATAAAATAATTGCAATCAAGTAAATAAAATAAATAAATAAAATAAAGCCATCTTATCATATTCATCTTAAAATGTTAATCAACTTTATGAAATTTAAAATAAAAATGTTACCGCTTAATATTAATTTTTGGAGTGTTTTATTGTTTTTTTATTATTTTTATTATTAGATTTACTCTTTATTTATTTAATGTCTTGAGAATAAATTCTTATTAGAGCTAAGTATTATTTTCTTAGAACAAAAGAAAAATTCATTTGAATTCATCTACTTTCTTCATACTACTTATACATTAAATTTTATTATATATTTATTTATAAGCGGGTCACCAAGTTTGTAATAACAGGTTTAAAATATGCGACCTACTTTCTTCTTAGTTGCATAAAATAAAATAATTGTAGTGACCCCGCAATAGAAAGAAAAGGGTATCAATCTTTCTAATTCTCTCTTTATATTTGTAATTATTTGTATTTAGTAGAAACATCGAAGTCATGATATTTAGGAACGATATATCGTTTCTGCCCGTATACACAGGAGGCATTAGTCAGACTCTTGATATTATGGTATGCACACGAGGATTTTTACAGACTAACTGTAAAAAACTGTGGAAAATACTTACAGTAGTTGAAAATAAAAATACAACCATTGATGGTATTTAAACCCCAGACCAAAGATAATATAAAAACAAACATGGTAAGAAGTTAATTTATTTTATACATCTAAGAAGAAAGTAGGTCGCATATTCTAGACCTGTTATTGTATATATATATATATATATATATATATATATATATATATATATATATATATATATATATATATATATATATATATATATATATATATATATATATATATATATATATATATATATATATATATATATATATATATATATATATATATATATATATATATATATATATATATATATATATATATATATATATATATATATATATATATATATATATATATATATATATATATATATATATATATATATATATATATATATATATATATATATATATATATATATATATATATATATATATATATATATATATATATATATATATATATATATATATATATATATATATATATATATATTTATATTATATATATTAATACTTATACTTTATTTCTTTTATCATATATTGATTTTTTTCTATAATGGCATGTGTGCCATTTCGCAGTTTTCCGTGATAATTTAGAACGTTTGTTTCATGGCGTGTCTTAAGGTCTTTTGACACATAAATTAATTATTATTTATTTATTATTATTTTTTTTAAAATTTTTTTTTTTTTTTTTTTTTTTTTTTTTTTTTTTTTTTTTTTTTTTTTATATATATATATATATATATATATATATATATATATATATATATATATATATATATATATATATATATATATATATATATTATATATATATATATATATATATATATATATATATATATATATATATATATATATTCCAATCACCATTTTGCAGACAAAAGGAGCAATCATATCTGTAAATTTTCTTCTATTGTTTTCTTATCAAATGGAAGATTTTATTAAATTTTGGTTCCCTTAATAATTTATTTAAATATAAAACTTAATATTGTAATAGTAATAATTTCATTTTTTCTTTTATTTACTGTTTACCTACTGGTATCCAAAATGAATTATATAATTTAATTATATATACTTGTTTGCTTTATATTAGTTTCCCTAATTTAAATGTATTTAATGTATTCTTTTGTAATTTTATGAATATTAATTTTCTGTAAAAAGTTATTATTTATTTAAGCTATAATAATAATTTTTTAAGAAGACATATTTTAGAACTCGTTTCCGGAATATGTTAGACTCCAAACTCTGCTTTGCGGATAAAAAAGGACTGTCATCTTTCATAAAAAATATAAAGAAGAAAAGAAGATTTGAGTTGTATGTTTTCTTTGTCTTAACTAGAGATATGAGAATGATCAGGGGTCATTTGCTCAAGGCTTACCTTTTAGTGTCAACTATTTTTTTCTCAGCGTGTCTTCTTTCAAGATGGAAGGAGTAGTAAGGGGTGGTGTTATCGGCATTAGAGTGGATAAAATGTCATAAACGAAAAGTATAAAAAGGGGATGGTGATTGTACAGAACTCTGGAAAACACCACTATTCATAGGTTCAAAAAATGAACCATGTTCCTCCACAATAGAAGCTATAGAAAGAAAGAAGAGAATGTCAGAGTGGGTACAGAGAGATGGATAAATACTTAAAAAAGAAAAATTTAGAAATCATATTATCAGAGGTTCAAGAGACGAAGAAAAATAAATGAGTACACCAGTCAAGCGT
>SEYY01010605.1:25000-30000 GCA_009176605.1 Armadillidium nasatum
AATAAAAAAAACTTATCTGAGATGCAGGAAATATACAGATTAATATTCAAATTAAATGTAAATAAGAAAGAGAGTGCATGGAAATAACTACTCTATGTGCATGTAACCACACAAAGCTGAAAAGAAAATTACAATAATTAACAACACGTAATAAATTTTTGATTTATATTTAAAAGTGTCTATATTTAAAAATGGGCGAATACATATATTTACGCTAGTTTCCAATCAGCTGATTTAAACATTCACATATATAGTATACAGTCAGTCAACGACTCGGTTACAAAAATCGTCTGCAGCCAGATGACTCAGCCAATAAGCCAATTTAAAAGAGTAAGATCTCACAAGCGAAAATTTGTTAGTCAAATTATTAGTAATTTTTATTTAATTGAATTAAAATTATTTTTAAGAATTAATAATTACGTAATTATTTATATAATTACAATGAACCATCACTAAAAAATATTAGACGATCCTAAGGTAAATTATACGTTCAAGCGAATAAATAATTTCAAACGAAGTAAATAGAAAAAGTGACACATTTTTCTCCGCGAATTATTTTTCCTTCGACATTTGATATGTTTAAGAAAATTTTGTTAAAATGATCTTTCAATGCAATGCAAAAATGATTCTCCCGTTTAATTATAACTCTTATTTTTCTTATAAAAGGGCAATATGCAACGGGAGGATTTAATTAAGTAATGTTAGGCAAACCCTATTTAAGATAGCTTTAAACAAAAAAATGTAGTTTTTTCAAAGGAGTAATCTAAACGTGTATGACAATATTAAATTTTTAATGTTATAAATAGGATAGGACAGTTGGAAATTAGAAGTGAAAATACGATTGAAGACTGCAAATTTCTTCTTCGTCTCCTATCGTTGTCCCTTAAGACTGGACAAGAAAGAAAGAGATGTAAACATAAACAAATTTGCCATGAAGAGGATTTCTTCGTTGTTCGCGTATATTATTTCTCCTGTGATAAAAACCAAAAAAAAATATATGTAGGAACTATTGAAATAATTAATTAAGGACCCTAAATTAAGGTGACCACTCTTGCAAGGAAAACTTTAAATTGGACTAACCAAAATCTTCGTACTTTTCAAATAGATAATGCAAAATCTTAGAGGTTACAGATATCCTTTCAAAAATGACACCAACAGAATTTGACTCTAAAGCGAAATAGAATGAGACCAGTTTCCTAAACTGTTCTAACTTGAGTGGTAAAAAAAGGGTTAACTATAAAAAAAGGCAGAGAAAGTTTCTCTACAGTATCTGTGAAAAAAAACAGGATAAAACAAAATACTAAATTGGGTCCAGGGATCTCAAAACTAATAAAAATAAACTTACGAATGATAAAACCAATGGCGAAATAAAGATATAAGTTTCCGATTGACCCAATCCTTTGGTAAAGCCCTACAATTACGTAATTTAATGTACGTTAATCTTACCTATAAACAAAAAAAATCTAAGGGAACGTTTAACGAGGAGGCTATTGCTTGACGCAAGTGCCAGTAAAAGGCAAATGGTACGTTAAAGAGGGTACTTGCAAAAATCAAATGGGAAAACTAACAAAACCCAAATAAATATCCGGTGGTAATATCAATGCAACAAGAAGGCAATGTCAAATGAAACAAAGAACGATAGACAGAACTTCCGGCTATGAATGTTAAACTCAAGAACTGCTGCAAAAGCCGCTCCGTGACCTTTTAAAGGGGAAGAAGTTGCTAAATGGCATCTTTTTGTCGTGCCATTTGAAACAAGCATGAATAATTAAATAAAAGTTTAATTGAATAAAATTTAATGTGAAAATTAACTATTAAAAAAAATAAACGCAACAAATGAAGGAAATAACGTAAAATTATGTAAGAGAGCCAATAACTGCATTACAAAAAATCACCTTTGGTGGAAAATATCATATCCATGATTTGGAAACATAACTAGGCTGGAACACGGTAATATTAATTAATATTACATAATTTGAATAATTAATTAAATAATTGATTAAACGAGCAGCCAGATAAAAGCTGATCTTTACTCTACTAAGAGAGAAATGTCAAAATATGAAAAATTGGACCAGTAGTTGTAAAGATATGGGATATTTGCCAATAAAAACAATAAATGGTCAATTATTAAATAATTATTTGAAGCATAGGAGAATTAAGGATAACAATATGATCTCAATTACACAGACAAATCACCGTACAAGTTTTGTGACAATTGGAATCCTATTTTCCAAAAAATAGAGGCATTTAAAAGCCTAAGCCAAAGAAATTAATTATGTTAATTATTAATCAATAATTGAAGGTTCAATGAACCTGGATAAGTCCAAAACTTAAGATCCTGAAAACTAAGAAATTAAGCGACAGAAAAACACTAAGGCTGAACAAATCGACCTTAAAGACAAACAATGTAAATTTGGTAGGACACCGGGGAGTTTTATATATATATATATATATATATATATATATATATATATATATATATAATATATAATATATATATATATATTATATATATATATATATATATATATATATATATATATATATATATATATATATATATATATATATATATATATATATATATATATATATATATATATATATATATATATATATATATATATATATATATATATATATATATATATATATATATATATATATATATATATATATATATATATATATATATATATATATATATATATATATATATATATATATATAAGGAACTGACTGTCGTAGAGAGTGGATGTGCTTGAATGCAAATGGGAAGAAGATAAGTTATGAACATCATTAGGAAGACAGAAGAGAGGGGACGAGAAGAGAAGAGAGGAGGAGAGAAGAGAAGAGAGGAGAAGAGAAGAAAAGAGAAGAGAGGGTTACTGGATCTAAGGCTACGAGATCATCTTAATAAGATTACATAGTTTTTTAGTTCATGCTTGAAGAATGAAATTGACCAAAGTTATATAAAAGGAAAAATTTATTTTTTCGACATATTATTTCAGTATTTTTTGAAAGTAAATTTAAGAAGTTTAATAAAAAATTTAAAAAGTATACGATGGAGCAACAAATCTTTCCGTACAACGTATTTTCGGCAATTAAATGGAAAATTAAATATTAAAAGAAAAAAGACTGTTTGGATATAGGTAACTTGATTAAGGATAGTAGCTATTTCGACGCAGTCAGGACAAATGAAGAATAGTTCTTCGAATGGTTATAGAGGCTGGGAACCTTTTTAAAATCTCTTCCCACGTACGGTTACAGGAATTTGTGTAATTTCTGCAGCCGACACCACCCTGCTTCATGCGGGATATGGTGTAGAGCATAATATACTGTATATAGGTCGGGGAGGTCCTTTGAGATTGTCATCATGACAGGTGATCATAAGCTTTCTCAAATGCGTTTTCCTTTTGTACCTTCGTGGTGTGGTTGTTAGCGCATTTTCTTACCCTCTGAGAGGTCAGGGTTCAAGTCCCCAATAGCAGACTAGAAATTATATATATATATATATATATATATATATATATATATATATATATTATATATATATATATATATATATATATATATATTATATATATATATATATAATATATATATATAAATAGTATTATGTATTATGTGATACACTGAATAATAACCTTAAATCTATTCCGACGACATATCATCATGTCTGGATCGTCTTCAAAATCTTCTCAACACCGAATATATCATAAGAACGAATTGAAAATGTTTATTTATTTTCTCTTTCAAATCTATAGTATAACAGACTTTGAAATTCCTCTATTCTCTTCTCTAATATAATGATTTGCTTCTTTGAATTGGATATATATATATGTATATTATATATATATATATATATATATATATATATATATATATATATATATATATATATATATATATATATATATATATATATATATATATATATATATATATATATATATATATATATATATATATATATATTATATATATATATATATATAATGGATTGAATGTCATTTTTTCTCATTTGTGGATGCGGATGCGGATGCGGATGCGGAAATAGAATTTTCGTCAAGTTCGGATGCGGATGTTGATTTTTCAAAAGTGCGGATGCGAATGTTGAATTTTCAAAAGTGCGGATGCGGATATTGAATTTTTCGAAAATGCGGATGCGGATGTCGATTTTCATGAGGACGCGTTATAAAAATGCATAAAAATATTATATATATATATATATATATATATATATATATATATATATATATATATATATATATATATATATATATATATATATATATATATATATATATATATATATATATATATATATATATATATATATATATATATATATATATATATATAACTCTCCTAACTACAATCTGGCCAAATTTTTAGTTCCTATCTTAGATCCTTAACTAAAAACGAATTTACCTTGACAGACACTTTCTACTTTATCAATTGGCTAAATTCTTCTTCTTTTGGCACTTGCTTCATGACAAGCTTTGATATTGAATCTTTGTATACAAATCTTCCCATTTCTGAAACCATAAACATTATAACTAATGAATTATTTCTCAACAATCAAAACATTATGGGAATGGATCATCTCATTCACGAAATTTTTAAAAATATCTGCTGAAGATTCTATTTTTCTTTTCGAGGGGGAACTATACCCAAATTGATGGTATGGCTATGGGCTCTCCTTTAGGCCCTGCTTTTGAAAATAGCTTTCTCTATTATTATGAAAAACAAGTTCACAACAAGGCCTCCCTCTATTCAAACCCATTCTCTATCGCCGATACACTGATGACTGCTTCTCAGTTTTCAAGGAGAAAGCTCATGTCAAAATGTTTCTACAGTGTATGAATGAGAGACACAACAGAAAGAGATTCACTATGCAACAAGAAGTTAATTATTCCCTATTTTTTTCTAGGTGCATATGTTACGCATATTAACAACATATTTAAAACATCTGTTTATAGAAAACCTACTTCTAC
>SEYY01010605.1:42500-47500 GCA_009176605.1 Armadillidium nasatum
GTTAGAAGTGCAGTGGAGAAGATCGTTAATGAAAAGTAAGAATAAGGTTGGAGATAAAACAGAACCCTGAGGAACACCACAGTTGACAGAAAAGGAGGAAGAGGTCGCTCCATCTACAACTGCCGAAATGGAACGATCTGAGAGAAAACTAGACAAGAGTAAGCAAAGGGAAGGAGGAAACCCAAAGGAAGGGAGCTTAGAGAGCAGTGACGCATGCCATACCCGGTCGAAAGCCTTGGATATGTCAAGCGCCACCACACAAGACTCCCCGAAGTCCCTAAGGGCAGAAGACCATAGATCAGTAAGATAGGAAAGTATGTCACCAGTTGACCTCGAGCGACGAAAGCCATACTGGTGATCAGAGAGAAGAGAATGAGACTCCAAATGATCCAGGAAATGAGAGTTGAGGAGAGTTTCAAAAATTTTAGATAGAACACAAGTGAGAGCTATAGGTCGATAGTTAGAAGGGTCAGAACGGCTACCTTTTTTCGGGATCGGCTGAACAAACGCACGCTTCCAGCATAGAGGAAAAGTATTAGTATTAAGGCATAGAGAGTAGAGCTGAACGAGGACAGGGGCCAACTCGGAAGCACACTCCCTCAGAACACGAGGGGGAATGCCATCCGGGCCACTGGCTTTCCTGACGTTTATAGATTTCAGGATCCCATGCACCCGATCATGAGTAATTATAGGTAGAGGCATGGGACACCTGAGAGGAGAAGGAGTAGGAGGAGGGATGCCAGAATCGAGCAGGGTGGAATTAGATGAAAAAAGGAGGCCGAAGAGATTAGCCTTTTCAGAAGGAGTATTAGCAACAGAACCATCAGAGCGAATAAGAGGAGGAAAGGCAGATTTACAGAAGTTGTTTGAGATATTTTTGACAAGAGGCCAGAAATTTTTATCAGTAGGAGAGCCATGGAGGTCAGCGCACTTCCTTTTTATGAAAGTACGCTTAGTCCGTCGAAGAACATCCCTGCAACGATTCCGAGCTGAATGAAAATTAGCAAGAGTGATAGGAGAAGGAGAGTTTTTCCATTCACGATAAGCATTGTCTCTCTCCCGAAGGGCAAGAGAACAATTGCCATCGAACCAAGGATTTTGAGGAGAAAAAGATTTAGTTGAAGATGGAATGAATCTGCTCATCCCGTCAAGGATTACGGCCCCTACCTTTTCAGCAGAGACAGAAGCGTCCCCCGAGACAAAGCAAGATTCACTCCAATGATAGTTAGCAAAGAAGCGGCGCATTGCCCCCCAATTAGCCCGATTAAAGTGCCAGAAAGTACGTTTAGGGCATGGTGGAGCTGTTGGAGAGAAAGCATTATAATTAAGAGCTATAAGATTATGGTCAGAGTTACCAATAGGAGGGGAAAATGGTGTATTTATAACTAGAAGGAGTAGTGGTGAAGCATAAATCAAGTGTATTCAAGAATTGGTTAGGACGATCTGGAATGTGTGTGGGTTCCCTAATCAACTGCTCCAGATCGTTAAGAATGCTGAATGATTTGGCCTCCCTCCCACCTGTATCAGTATGAGAGGAACCCAACCACTCAGTGTGGTGTACGTTGAAATCCCCTAAATAGAGGACTTCAGCATTTGGATGAGAAGAAGTGACAGTCTCGTGAGTAGTAGTAAGATATTGAAAAAAAACTGGAAAATCTGTTCCATTAGGGGAGCAGTAGCAGAAACACAAGATAATAGTAGTAGTAGGAAGACAGATTTTAAGCCATAAAACATCGAAATTAGGAGATTCTAGATTTTCGAGACGTGTCACAGGAGTGTTAATGTTAATATAGGCACAGACTCCACCATTTAGACGGAAATTGTGAAAAAAGTTGTAGTCAGAGACATTAAGATTACTAGAGAAGGAATCCCTGTCCAGCTGGGTCTCAGACAGAAGTAATAGGTTAGGACGAGAGGAAGAGAGGTGGTGTTCAACAGACGCTAAATTAGATCGAAGGCCACGGACATTAGCAAAGGTAATAGAAAGCCCCCGCCTACGCCCAACCCCACGAACACACAGATTAGACATTTAAAAAAAAAAACGCAGACACACAATCACGGACACACGCACGGACACACGCACGAACGCACGCACACACACACCAACGCACACACGCACTCACGCAAGCACACAGTATCGCAAACTAACATTAAAAACAAAATAACCAATATTAAAATTATTAAAACTATAAAAAAAATTCAATAATTAAAAATAATAAAGCTATAATTATCAAAAGAAATTGTAAAGTAACTTGCTAAGGAAATTCAGTTAAAAGACCGAAGAAAATATAGAGTAAATTTAAAATGGTAAAAGTTTACTTAGCTTAAAACAATACTTATCTGAAGATGACGATCTTCGCAGACAATAAAAAATAACCTATAATTAATTTAAAACACTAAGAGATTAAAACACTAAAAGATTGAAACACTATGCACTTAAAGAAAAGTTAAAAACACAACACACACTTAAGATAAAAAAAAAAAGACAAAACAAACACACACACCAGCATTGGAGCTCTAACTAGCACAACCTTTATATATAAATATATATATATATTATATATATATATATATATATATATATATATATATATATATATATAATATATATATATATATATATATATATAATATATATATATATATATATATATATATAATAGATATAATTAGATCTTTAGTCTGCTAAAACTCTCACAGACAATTTCTATATAGAAAATTAATGTCTGCTATTGGACTCGAACGAGCGACCTTTAAGATGGTAGTCTTATGCGTTTTCCACTAGGCCACGGCGATACAAAAGGAAATTGCATTGAAACTTGCTCACGATCTGCAGTCGTCACGTCAAATCCCAAAGAACCTTCCCGACTGCAACTCATGTAAAAGGGCAACGAGGTCAAAGGTTGAATCCGTTATTCGCAGACAGTTATATAATAGAGATTTTTAGTCTGCTAAAACTCTCACAGACTATTTCTATATAGAAAATTAATGTCTGCTTTTGGACTCGAACCAGCGACCTTTAAGATGGTAGTCTTATGCGTTATCCACTAGGTCAGGGTGATACAAAAGAAAATCGTAATCCCAAAGTGCCTATATCTAAAGTTAAAGCTGGTAAGATAGTGTATAGTAAGATAAGTCTGAATATAGTACGGAAGATATATGGGAGGGTATTAGTAACAAAAGTGGAAGAATTGACAAAAGATGGAGTGGATGAAGAACAAGGGAGGTTTTAGATAAGATAGGGAATGTGTGGTCCAGGTGCTTACTCTGAAGATGATTTGGGTATGTATGTCTCATGGATTTGGAGAAAGTATTCGATAAGGTATGAAGGAGGAAGTTTTCGAGGTTTTGCGAGAGAGGTGATGAGTGGGAGGGAAATTATTGAAAGAGATCGAACCCTTCAATGAAAATGTTGGAGTGAGGGTGAGAGTGAAAAAGGAGCTTATTAGGACGTTCGGACATTTTTTTGTCGAGTATTATACTTTGGAATAAATTTTTTTTGCTATATGAAATTTTAAAAAATTTGGAATCTCTCCGTTATTGGGAGAGATACGCATTTCCGAATTCTTGTTAACTTTCTGTAACTTTTAAAGATTTTGAAATTTTCAATATAACTTTTTTTTCTTGACCGAACTTGTCCACATTTAAGTTTGATCGTGAGACATTTTAGATATCTATCTTTAAAAACACGTTCTGAGGTATAATGCAAAAAAAAAGTTTGAAAATTTTTGATTTTTTTAAATTTCAAAGCATCATTACTTTTTTTCAAGAATAGATATTTAAAATGTCTCAGGAAGAAACTTTAGATATACCCTTGATCTACAATTCCTGAAAATTTTGACAATTTAGATCTAAAAACCAAAAAGCTATATCCAAGACAGTGAAGTTTAGCCCTACTTTTTTAGTCCAATTTGGCACCTTCACTGTTTCAGATATTCCTTTTTGGTTTCTTGACAAAAGTTGGTCAAATTTTCAGGAATATTATAAGAAGGGTACATCTTCAGTTTTACTGTAAAATATTTTAGATATCTATTTTTGGAAAAAGGACTGATGTTTTTAAATTTGAAAAAAAAAAAAAAAAAAAAAACTTTTTTTTTTTTTTTTTTTTTTTTTTTTTTTTGCATTTTACCTCTCAACGTGTTCTTAGAGATTGATATCTAAAACGTCACAATGAAACTTTAGCTATACCCTTCTTCTAGAGTTTCAGAAAATTTGAACAAGTTTGGTCAAGCAAAAAAGGTTACAACGAAAAAAGGGAAGGTGTATCCATCTCAAAATCTATAAAAGTTACAGAAATTTAACATGAATTCGGAAATGCGTATCTAGCCCAATAATGGAGAAATTTCAAATATTTTGTACTTTATGTAGTAAAAATTTTATTCCAGAATATAATAATCGAGAAAAAAAACCGAAAAAATGTCCTAACCTAAGACAGAGATGTGTAATGTCGTCTTAGTTATTTAATCTGTTGATGGATGTTGTAGTTAGGGAAGTGAAGATGGAAGGAAGGGTATTAGGCTGAGAAGTGTGAAGGGTGAATGGGAAGGAAATGTCTTATTGTTTGTAGAAGACGCCGTGATAGTTAAGAATGTTAATGAGAGAATGTGTTAGGAAATGTGCTCGAACAAAGGATTGAGAGTAAATACATAAAAATTAAATTAATAAGAATTTAGGTTGGGGATGAGGTAGTGAGAGCTGTGGAATGGGGAGGTGTAGAGGTGGGAGGAGAGAGATTTGAGGAGCTGAAAAAAATTGAAATATCTGGAACTTTGGTAGAGTGAAAAGTGGAATGGAATAGGAAATAAAGAATAGAGTAGTGAAAGGAATGAAAGCGATGAGGAGATTAATTAAGGGAAGTGTAGAGTGATGGGAGAATATCAAAAGAAATTAAGGTAAGAATCTTTGAATGTAAGTGTTTGCCATCTGTAATGAATGGGTGTGAAATAAGAATGATGAATGCTCATTGGAGGAAAAGATTGAATGTTTTTGAGATGAAGTGA
>SEYY01010605.1:55000-60000 GCA_009176605.1 Armadillidium nasatum
ATATATATATATATATATATATATATATATATATATATATATATATATATATATATATATATATATATATATATATATATATATATATATATATAATATATATATATATATATGGTGAGGACGATAAAGCGACACAACCAATGAACTTGACTTTGTCTATTCGTTAGGAATGTGTCGTCCCAGACTTCGGGTCTCTAACCTGAATTTTCAGACGAAGGCAGATATTTTGCATATTTGTGCAACGACTTCGTTTATTCTCGTGTTTCTAACCTGAAGTTTTCCAACTTTTTGTACCATGTGCCCCAAGTTCTCTTGCCACTCTAACTACATTCATTTGTTCCTTTTATTTACCTTCTAACTCTGAAGACCGTCTTAAATTCTTCGTTAATAAATTTCGAAGTCAAGCATATTCTCTAGAGAGAATTTGGAATTTAGGATGTCGAAGAATTTAAGATGGTCTTTAGAGTGAGAAGGTAAATAAACAGAACAAAAGAAAGAGAAAAGTAGCCTTTACTCTTCTCCTTTCTCTAAAATCGTCCTTATGAGCAGCATCAATATTTACCACAATTAGTTTTTTGGGACCTCAAAAATCAGTCAGTAGACTTGCCATTTACTTCCTTCTGCAGTCTTCTCTCTGATTTTCTTTCCCGTTGTTCTATAACTCCTGCTGTAGACAATCACCGTTCATCCTACAAATCTATTAATAGTGATATTCCGAATCAACTGCTAACTAACCTAATTATACAGAACCAATCTGTGAGAACTACCAGTCTCCGTAGCACAAATTTCAAAATACTTTCTATCTAATCTCGGAGGGTAATCTCCTAGAAGGACATCGATGAGTAGAACAGTCTCCCTATAAACTTTCAGCAATCACCCACTCTAGGGCCATTTAGGAAAGCTATTAAAAAATTTAAAAATACTTATTATGAAAATATTAAAGCGTACTTATGTTCGTATCTTCTTTGAGCAGCCTATTAGTTACAATTAATTGTTCTAATGAAGATGAAAGTAGTGATTGTTATTATTTATATCGTAACTATCATTACTGTTATTTCTCATTTTCTCATAATAATAATTATTATTATTATTATTATTATTATTATTATTATTATTATTATTATTATTATTATTATTATTATTATTATTATTTATTATTATTATATCATTATTATTATTATTATTATTATTATTATTATTATTATTATTATTATTATTATTATTATTATTATTATATATTATTATTATTGTTATTATTATTATTATTATTATTATTATTATTATTATTTATTATTATTATTATTATTATTATTATTATTATTATTATTATTATTATTATTATTATTATTATTATTATTATTATTATTATTATTATTATTATTATTATTTCTCTTACCCATGGTATTATTATTAATATAATTTTTATACTTAGTATTATTAATACTATCCTAATTACTATAATTATTGTTATTAAATTTGATTTTTTTTCTACGTATATGTATATATAAACTAAATAGATCTGATAATTTTTGATTTTGTAAATTTCGTGTATAAAAATATATTTACCTTTGTATGTAAATTTAAAATGTTTGAAACAAAATTTGGGGGCTAGAAGGAAAAATTTCCCCCCCCCCCCAGAAGAATGCTTTTTTATTATTGCTATTATAATTATTATTGTTGTTTACCTAGTAATTATTACCTTTATTATTACTTCTACTACCATTATTCTAATTATTGTTTTGATTAGTTATTGTTATTGTCATTATTTAGTATTATTACTTTCATTATTATTAGTTAAAAAGAAAGAAAACAATATTAAAAATATATATTTGTATTCTTATTTTGCATACTATTGTAAATATTTTCCTATTACCTGAATAAAAAAAAATTTTTTATTACAATAATTAATTTTGTTAGTATTGTTAATATTATTACTATTTTATTATTCTTATTAACATTATTACTTTTTTATTGTTAATATTATTATTGTTATTATTATATTATTATTATTATTATTATTATTATTATTATCATTATTATTATTTTTATTTTTATTTTTCTTATTATTATTATTTTATTAATTAATAAAAAAAAAAAATTATTATTATTGTTATTTTTATTATTATTATTATTATTATTATTATTATTATTATTATTATTATTATTATTATTATTATTATTATTATTATTATTATTATTATTATTATTATTATTATTAGTATTAGTATTATTATTAGTATTATTATTAGTATTATTTTTAATTTTATTTATTATTATTATTATTATTATTATTATTATTATTATTATTATTATTATTATTATATTAATAATAAAAATGATAATATAATTATTATTATTATTATTACTTCTAGTAGTAGTAGAAGTAGTAATAGTAAAAAACTTTAAAATTTATAAATTTTCAAAATTCTTTGTTTTCTTTTTTATTTTTAATTTTCTTTAATTAATATTTCCATAGATTTGTTAACGCTGTTTTGGTTCATGTTAATTAGAAATAACAAAGCTGAGTACTTTTAAATATTTGCATTCTATGCTAATTAGCTCAATAATTAAAAGGCTTATTTAAATCAAAATCAGCTTTTATTATTATTATTACTATTATTATTATTATTATTATTATTATTATTATTATTATTATTATTATTATTATTATTATTATTATTATTATATATTATTATTATTATTATTATTATTATTATTATTATTATTATTATTATTATTACTATTATTATTGTTATTGCTATTATTATTATTATTATTATTATTATTATTATTATTATTATATAATTACTATTATGGATATTATTAGTACTATTTTTGCTATTATAATTATTATTATTATTATTTATCTAGTAATTATTACCGTCTTATTACTACTACTATCATTATTCCAATTATGTTATGATTAGTTATTGTTATTGTCATTATTTATTATTATTACTTTTATTATTATTATTATTATTATTATTATTATTATTATTATTGGTTTTAATATTATTATTATTATTGATATTATTAGTACTATTATTGCTATTATAATTATTATTGTTATTTATCTATTAATTATTACCTTCATTTTTACTGCTGCTACCATTTTTTTAATTATTATTATGATTAGTTTTTGTTATTGTCCTTATTTACTATTATTTCATTTTTATTATTATTATTATTATTATTATTATTATTATTATTATTATTATTATTATTATTATTATTATTATTGATATAATTAGTATTATTATTGCTGTTATAATTATTATTATTATTTATCTAGTAATTATTATCTTTTTAATTACTACTACTATCATTACTCTATTTATTGTTATGAATCGTCATTGTTATTGTAATTATTTCTCATTGTCATTATTACTATTATCGTTATTATCATTACTATTATTATTTTTATTATCATTACTACTTTTATAATTATTATTGTTATTATCATTATTGATTTATTTTTACCATTATCATTTTTTATTATTATTATTGTTATTATTATTATCATTTTTTCGTTATTGCTAGTAGTAGTAGTATTTTACAGCTATTATTATTTTTATTATTATTATTATTATTATTATTATTATTTTTTTTTTTTTATGTCTCCTCCGGTGGGCAAAGGCCAGAGGCCTACCAAATTCCACCGGAGTTGTGGAAGGTCTATAATCATGGCCGATGGTGGCCGACGTGTCCATACACACGGCGTTTGAAAGTATGCAAGTCAAAGGAAGTTGGGAAAACAGATGAAGGGAGTGTGTTCCAGACTTTACCAGTAGAGTATATGTAAGACTGAGCATAGCGGTTAAGTCTGGGGTCGGAGAGTTGGACAGAGAAAGGATGAGAATGTGTAGAAAGGCGTGTCGCACGAGCTCTTCTCAATGGAGGAGGTATGCAACGAGAGAGTTCAGAAGAGCAGTGTCTGTTGTAATAGCGATAGTAAAGAGAGAGTGACGCAACAATTCGACGGGCAGAAAGAGATTGAAGAGAGTTAGTAAGAGTAGGAGAGTTGATGAGACGAAATGCCCTTGACTCCACCTTCTCTAAGAGAGCTGTATGTGTGGAACCACCCCAGATGTGCGAAGCATACTCCATACAGGAACGAACAACACCCCTATACAGAACAAGCAACTGGGGTGGCGTGAAGTAATTCTGAAGGCGCCTCAGAACACCCAACCTCTTAGAAGCTTGTTTAGAAAGAGAAGTAATGTGATCTTTCCTAAGAAAGATCACGAGAAAAAGAAACACCAAGAATATTAAGGACAGATGAAGGCTTGAGTTGTGTGTTTTCGAAGAAGATATCATAGTTGTGTGGAAGATTGTGTCGAGTAGAGAGATGGAGGAACTTGAGTTTTTGAGGCATTGAAAACAACCATGTTTTCTCTGCCCCAATTTGAAATACGGGAAAGATCAGAGGTTAGTTGTTCCAAGGCTACCCTTCTCGAGTCTATCAACTGCTGTTGGGTGGACGTTTTTTCAAAATGGAAAGGAATAATGAAGGGTGGAGTCATCAGCATAGGAGTGGATAGGAGATGAGGTGATGGAGAGAAGGTCATTAATGAAGAGTAGAAAAAGTGTTGGTGATAGTACAGAACCCTGAGGAACACCACTATTAATAGATTTAAAGGATGAACGGTGGCCGTTTACAACAGTTGCTATAGAACGACCGGAAAGGAAATTAGCGAGAAGATCACAGAGAGAAGGATAGATACCGAAAGAGGGAAGTTTAGAAATCAAAGCTTTGTGCCAGACTCTATCGAAGGCTTTCGATATGTCCAGCGCGACAGCAAAAGATTCACCGAAATGCCGAATAGCGGAGGACCAAGATTCAGAGAGAAGGGAAAGAAGATCACCTGTAGAGCGTTTCTTACGAAAGCCATACTGGCGATCAGAGATAAGATTAGAAGAATTGAGATGCTTCCAAATCTTCCTGTTAAGGATAGATTCGAAAACTTTAGAGAGAACGGAGGTCAAAGAAATAGGACGGT
>SEYY01010605.1:67500-70091 GCA_009176605.1 Armadillidium nasatum
CATATAAATAAATAATAAAGCATTTATATATATATTTAAATTTCATTTTTCATCAGTAATAATTTTTACACTTTATATAATAAAATTACTTACTTCATTTCAGTATAAGTTTTATAAGTACATTGTTACTTCATGTAAAGTTTTTGTGTTATGTTACTTCATTTTAACATTATAAGTTATTATTTTCTGTAAATAAAAATAATTTAAGAATTCACAATAATAAATATATATATATATATATATATATATATATATATATATATATATATATATATATATATATATATATATATATATATATAGAATACATATACATATATACAATAATAATATTTATATGTATAAAAAAATACAAGTATCCTTGAATTAACGACAAACGATCTTCTCACATCTAATAATATTTTAAGACTGACAGCTCTCTTCTGAAATTCTTATTATACAGTATCGTTTTAGTTAATGTTCCAATAATAAAATTGTTTTTCTAAAAAGATTTTTATTCTTGTTTTTTAATACAGAATTTAAATCTGTATAAAAGCCTCTTTGTAAAATTCAAAATAATCTGATAACTACCAAACTCGTTGATTGCAATTCCAATCAGAATTCCAAAGAAAACTTGTAGAGAATGGATTTTTCTCAAAAAAAAAAAATATCTTTAAATGATTGAATATTAAGTTATAAATTAAAATATCTTTACTTGAATAATGAATGACATTATATTTCTAGACAAAAGAAATATGTTAGTTAACATCATGCAATGTCAATAAAAAAAGAAATTAGTCAATATACTACTGAGAATAAGAATAGTCAAATCACCATGCGAAATAATAAAAGAAATGAAAAAGTCTAGTCACCTTTTTAAAGTAATTAGAAAAGTGAAAAAGAGCATTTATACTTTTCTATAAAAAAAAATTTCTACATCATACAAATAAGCATATGTAAGAAAATGTTTATTCCTGTTTCAATATCGTCAAAAAAAAATAAAAATAAATTTCAGTTTTACGACTGAAAGAAAAGTGGATTTATTTAAAATGACTTCTTAACTTTCTAGGAGAATTATTTTGTACATTTTGCGTTCTTTTCGTCTGACTTCTCAATTTCATAGGGAATGTATTTTGTGAATGTTTATACAATGGGTATGGTCTGTATGAAGGATCTGTTTGTCTATTATCTTTTAATATTGGAGAAGGAGAAGAATTTGGAGATACATTATTATTTCTTAAAGGAGAAATATGAGGACTTATAATTTGTGACATATTAGGAAAGTTATTTGGAAGAGAATCAAATTGTGAAGATTGTTTAAAGTTTTGTGTATGATGATGTGTATGCTGAGAATGAGAATCAAAATTTGAAGAAGTTTGAGGATAGGAATGGTTTTCTGAATGTTGAAAAGTCTGTTGAGAGTGAGGAAGAACTTTAGGAGAAGTTTGAGGATGATAAGAATTGTTTTGTGAACGTTGAAAAGTCTGTTGAGAATGAGGAAGAACTTTAGGAGAAGTTTGAGGATGATAAGAATTCTGAAAAGTTTGAGGGTGATTAGAATGATTTTGAAAAGTTTTATTATAAGAATAAGAATCTGGTAAAATTTGTGGATGTTGAGAAAATTTCTTTGAATGTTGAAATTTAAAATTTTGTTTTTGTGGATGGTAAAAGTTTTTGGAAGATCTAAATTTAGAATTTAGATTTGTTGTATTTTCTTTTCTAGAAAATGCTTGTGAAGAAATATGTAAATATTGATTATGGTCTCCCAATAATTTTCGATTATCTCCTCTAAAACAAGAACGATTATTATTTACTTTATCTGAAGAAGAATCAATTTTAAAATGAACTTTCTTATTAGAGTTATTTGCAGAATTTTGTATATTTTGTAAAGTATATGATTTTAAGCAAGGATTTGAGTTATTTTCTTTAAATTTAGTAGGAGTTTGTTCATCATAGAGATCAGATGAAAAAGTAGTAGCAGCATTTACATAGGAAGAATCATTAAAATTTCTATCATTTTCTGTAATTTCTATAGGAAAAGTAGTGGTTAAAATTAAACTTGTATCAGAATGTATAGAATTAGTTTCATCATCTAATATTAAACTTGTGTCTGAGTTTACAGGATTAGTTTCATTATCTAATATTAAACTTGTGTCTGAGTTTACAGAATTAGTTTCATTATCTAAAAGCTTGTGTTGAGTTACAAGATTTTTCATTATCTAATATTAAACTTGTGTCTGAGTTTACAGAATTAGTTTCATTATCTAAAACATTATTTTTAAGATCAAGTATAGGATTAGTATTAGTATCATGATATGAAGTAGTTGTTAACGTTTTGTGATCTGTTTTCAAAAGAAGAATTATTAGTTAGTGAAGTAAATTTGTCAAAGCGTGTTTTTAATTCTTGTAATTCGTTTTGAAAAGATTCTAGTTTAGCATTTAAAAGATATTCAGAACTTTCTGTAATTTGAGATTTGTTCTTTGTAATAGAATTTATGTCTTTTGGGATATAAGCTGGTTGATTAAGCATTTTTTTTTGTTTTTGTGGTTGTGTGTGTGTCTTCTGTATTTGTGGAGCATTTTCAGAAGAATTAAAGTGATTGTTTGTTATT
>SEYY01010606.1:0-17552 GCA_009176605.1 Armadillidium nasatum
ATATATATATATATATATATATATATATATATATATATATATATATATATAATATGCCAAAGACTGAGGTTACCAAATTTCACAGGAGTTAGGTAAAAAATTGGAAACTCGCACAACAGCGAAGTCTTGGTGACACCAATCCCATCACTAGAGGCCACAAAGCCCCAGAGCTAATGGGTTGAGAGGTGGATGATGGGCATTATTTGGATGCAGCCTGTTTATACCACTCCAATGCCAAGTTTGTGTTCCATAATTTTGTTTCTTAAAGATATGTTTTTTAAAGATGAAATTGGAGTATCTGATTGTTGGCCTATGGGATACATGTGAAGGATGGATAGGGTGGTGAGAATGAGGCACTCCAGTTTAAGGACGAGAGTAAGCCAGATATTTTTTGAAATATATCAGAGAAGATGAAACACGAAAAGGACGAACCAAAGATAATCAGAGCGCAACATTCAAATCTAACACTTAGATGGTTATGCTGGAAAGGAGGTAACTGCCTCCTTTCGGACGACTCCCCTTCTTTCCCTCTTATATATATATATATATATATATATATATATATATATATATATATATATATATATATATATATATATATATATATATATATATATATATATATATATATATATATATATATATATATATATATATATATATATATATATATATATATATATATATATATATATATATATATATATATATATATATATATATATATATATATATATATATATATATATATATATATATATATATATATATATATATATATATATATATATATATATATATATATATATATATATATATTATATTAGGGATGGAGCGATACCAAAATTTTTACCGATACCGATACCTAAAAATTGCCCGATACCGATACCTAAAAATGTGCCATACTTGCCGATACTACTACCGATACCGATACTTTACTCTTATCCAAAAATTTTGCCGATACCGATACAGTATCGGAAAATATGCCGATACTTGCCGATACCGATACCGATACCGATACTTACCCTACCGATATATATATATTATATATATATATATATATATATATATATATATATATATATATATATATATATATATAATAGTATATATATATATTATAAGAGTACTAGATATGAAAGTCGCTGCATAGATTCCACGAAGACCGATAATATGTCCTAATTTGTCCATCACATAGAATGGAAGAATCTGATTATATTTCTCAATTTTTCCTTCTAGTATTGGGTCGCATCCTGCGTATGAGGCATAAACGACTACTCCTCCAAAGAAAATAAAGACATAAAGGAATACAAAACCTATCATTGAAAATAATAGCACTCTGAAAAAAATGAAGAACAATTTTATAGTTAATATAGTTGATTTTCTTTCAAGCTATCCCTTTACCTTATTGGATTAGAAATTTCCTTTATGAAAATTATATTTTAAGGCACATTAACAAATTTCTATGTATTCTCTTTGAGGAAAAAATTATTTGAAATATTGACAAAAATTTGAAAGTTTATTTATATAATTTTTTGGGTCATATATTTCCAATACTTAATTTAATGTCATTCACTACTACTTCAATATCTAGTATCAATATTATTAGGTTATATTTTAACTACGATTAATACTTTAGTTTATTTGTGCTCCAATAACTACAGTCCATCGTCTATCTTGACAAAACAGTAAAGTAATTGAATTACATACTTGAGGGCGCCACTTTGATCTTATATGCGGGTCCTGGGAATAAAATACCTTGAAAAGTTCCTCATTTCGAATAGGGTAATGCCCTTGAGCTACGAACTTACTATTAAAACGACTATTATTAAAACCATTATTAACTACCTATTAATTATGATTACAACCGTTATTAGCTACTGCTTCTTAATTACTTTAAATATTGTTAATTTACCTTTTACCTTCCATTAATGTTTTGACTGAGCAAGTTCTTTGCATGATAATTTGCGAAGTGCTGCCAAGAGCTCCATAGTAAAAGGTTCCAAAAGCAATGGTATTGTAAATATTATGCCGTTCGGATAGACTTGGGTTGGTGCTTATGCGAATGATAGACAAATGTAAGGTTAAATAAGTTAATTTGTAAAATAATATTTTAATGAAACTTTACAAGTAAAATGAAACTAATTATATTATTTGAGATGAGTCTCATTACCAAATTATTATATAATTATTCAGTTAGCCTCAACTAATTAAATACATGTAAAGCATACCCCAAATATTACGATTATTCCACAGTATGACAACTAAGCTTTAACTTTTATTTTTTTCTTTATAATTAATTATAAAATTGCAACCACAGTTGAGCTACAATTACAGCGAAAATAATTTAACTATCTAATATGTAATTTTTTTATTTGTTGCCTAATTTACTAAACTTTTAGAGAGCATTTAAAAATCAAGAATTTCACTCATTATTTTATAAAATCTATATTTATAAAATACTGGAAAGAAATAAAAATTTAACACCTGAAGGTTTAAAAATCTTATTTACTTTTTTTTTATAAGCTGATGTTTGAGGAGAAATCCTTGAACAAATAACTGAACAGTTAATGAACTTTATTTAACATTTAAAAAATAATTAATTAACAAGTAACATACTTTAAAAATTGAATTCTTTTTCCTTCTTCTGCAATAGAATAATATATTTTCAATTCCTCCAGATTGAAAGGTCCCAGCTATAACAAACACTGCCAAACCAATGAATATAACCACGAGTTGAAATGCATCTGTCCACACCACAGCACGAACTCCTCCCTACAATATTACCGTGCATATATATATATATATATATATATATATATATATATATATATATATATATATATATATATATATATATATATATATATATATATGTGTGTGTGTGTGTGTGTGTCTGTGTGTGTGTCTGTGTGTGTCTGTGTGTCTGTGTCTGTGTATTTGTGTGTGTGCATGATATTTCAGGCAATATATATTCATTAATCTACTAATTTTTTATTATTGTGTTTATTACAGAAGTCTTGAAAATGACCAAACATGGTCGAAACGTAGACGTTATAAGATTGCTAATTAGCCCTAATTGTTCATTTATTTTGATAATGTCATGATTTAATATATATATATATATATATATATATATATATATATATATATATATATATATATATATATATATATATATATATATATATATATATATATATATATATATATATATCACTTACTACTGATGAGTACACCGTACAAACTATTCCAATTGCTAACGTACAAGTTACAAAACTGAAAGGTGTAAAAGTAGCTAAAGCTAATGCTGTCGCATAAAGACAAACACCAATATGGATGTTCATATTAATGACCACAAACGTTGCGAGCAAAAGTTCTAAATTTGTTGATCTAAAGCGCAATTCAACGTACTGAAAAATAAGAGATTAAGGAATATAGTTAGGATATAAGTTCTGTGAAATCTTATCCTCCAACTTACCCCTAAGCTTTTCCACTGTACCTCGCTACAAGCCGACGGGTCGCACCCTGTTTTTTTTCATTGAATTAGCCATATTTTTTCGGCACGTGAGGTGGAAAACGTTAATTAACGGTTAATTAACGCATGACAGAGTCGTCATTTCTTTCCGGTCAAAAAAAAAAAAATTCGAATTTTTTTTTAATTCTACAAACAACAAAGAAAATTTTAAAATAATGAAAAATGTACAGTTTCTTTCCGAGCAATTTCATTATTTACTTCTAAAATATGGCAAACACAATGTAAGAAATATTTTTTTTTTTAAATAAAACATAGCTTGACCTTCCGGTGGGTCACATGGCACATGACGGTAGCCCAAACTCCGAAACATAATAGAACCAGTGCGATATTCAACGTGCTAGTGTTTATTTAAAAAAAAAAAGAAAGACTAACTAACTGTATTCACGACTAATTTTTGTTTAAAATTTGAAAGCTTCCTTTATTCCCTTTTTCTTTTTCTACAATATAAGAAAATTTCTCTGATCACAATAATAAGTATTATTTATATCTAACTTTTTCTTCTTCTTTCACAAAACAATTATGGAATTTTACAAGAGCAATATTTGAGCCTCTGACCACAGTCTGCCTAGTTCTGCAAGTTTAATCTTAATTTTTTTTTTATTTCCAAATTTTATTCTTATATACTTTAAAAGCTTCTTTCAAAAATTTTCCTTATATAATTCTAATATTAGGCATTATTTTATAAAGCCATTATTTACATTTATCTAATTAGCAACTCTTTTCATCCATTCAGGTGTAATTACTTCCTCAATGAAAGCAAATTATTCAATCATAGTTATCAGTAAATAACTTTTCGTTTCTTCTAAACCATTTTACAGTTGATTGAATGAGATATTAGTAACTGTATTTTAATCAAATATTTAATCAAATAACGTGCAAGCAAAATAAAAGTTAGAAACTTTATTTAAAAGGTCTTAAATTAATAAACAATATAAGATTATATTTAATAAGAAATTTTACCTCATGTATACTTATCAGTTTTAATGGATGAATGACCGGTAAAACAAACACTAAAGAAAAGGTAATCCCGATGACGCATCCAACGGACATTAAAAAGAGTTGCGTCCCATGCAAGTAAACCTCAGTGGTAAAACCTGAAAAAATTATTCAAAATTCAAGATATAAGATTTATTTTAATATATATATATATATATATATATATATATATATATATATATATATATATATATATATATATATATATATATATATATATATATATATATATATATATATATATATATATATATATATATATATATATATATATATATATATATATATATATATATATATATATATATATATATATATATATATATATATATATATATATATATATATATATATATATATATATATATATATATATATATATATATATATATATATATATATATATATATATATATATATATATATATATATATATATATATATATATATATATATATATATATATATATATATATATATATATATATATATATATATATATATATATATATATATATATATATATAGACGAACCAAAGGTCTTGGTCTTCCTCTCTTCGGCATTTCGGTGAATCTATTGCTGTGGCGGTGGACATAACGAAAGCTTTCGATAAAGTCTGGCATAAAGTTTTGATTTCCAAACTTCCCTCTTTCTGTATCTATCCTTCTCTCTGTGGCCTTATCCCTGGTTACCTTTCTGGTCGTTCTATAGCAGTTGTAGAAGGCCATCGTTCTTCTTTTAAATCCGTTAATAGTGGTGTTCATCAGGGTTCTGTCCTATCCCAAACACTTTTCCTGTTTTTCATTAATGACCTTCTCTCTGCTACTTCATCTCCTATTCACTCCTATTTTTATTTTTATCTCACTTCTGGTGGGCAAAGGCCAATGGCATACCCAAATTTCCACCAGAGTTAGAGGGAAAGGCGGAAAACTGGTCAAATTAAAGGCCGACGTGAACTGATACACGACGTTTGAAGCTGTGCAAGTCATTGGAAGTTTGGAAAATAGATGAAGGGAGTGTGTTCTAGACTTTACCAGTAGAGTACATGAAAAATTGAGCATAGCGGTTAAGTCTGGGGTCAGAGAGTTGGATAGAGAAAGGATGAGACTGTTCTGAAAGACGAGTTGCACCAGCCCTTCTCAATGGAGGAGGTATGCGACGAGAGAGTTCAGAAGAGCAGTGTCCATTGTAATAGCGATAGTATAGAGAGAGTGACGCAACTGCTCGATGGGCAGAAAGAGACTGGAGAGAATTATTGAGAGCAGGAGAGTTGATAAGACGAAAAGCCATAGACTCCACCTTTTCAAGGAGAGCTGTATGATTGTAACCACCCCAGATATGTGACAAATACTCCATACAGGGACGAACAATATCCTTACACAGAGCAAGCATCTGGAGTGGAGTGAAGAAATACTGTAGACTCATCAGAACATCCAACCTCTTAGAAGCTTGTTTAGAAAGGGGGGTAATGTTATCTTTCCATAAAGGTCACGAGAAACAGAAATACCAAGAATATTATGGAGAGATGAAGGTTTGAGTTGAGTGTTTTCGAAGAAGATATAGTTGTATGGAAGATTGTGTCGAGAAGAAAGATGGAAGAATTGAATTTTTGAGGTAGTGAAAACGACCATGTTTTCTCTGCTCCAATTTGAAATGAGAGATAAATCAGAGGTTAGTTGCTCCAATGCCACACTCCTCATGTCTATTAACTGTTGTTGGGAGGGCACCTTTCAAAATGAAGAGAGTAATGAAGTATGGAATCATCAGCATAGGAGTGGATAGGAGATGAAGTAATAGAGAGAAGGTCATTATTTAAAAGCAAAAAAAGTGTTGGGATAAAGCAAATCCTTATCCTTGAGGAGCACCACTATTAATGGATTTAAATTAAGAACAATGGCCGTCTACAACAGCTGATATAGAACGACCGGAAAGGAAATCAGAGAGAAGTTCAGAAAGAGAAGGATAGATTCCCAAAGAGGGAAGTTAGGAAATCAAAGCTTTGTGCCAGACTCTGTCGAAAGTTTTCGATATGTCTAGCGCGACAGCAAAAGATTCACCGAAATATCGAAGAGCGGAAGACCAAGAGTCAGACAGAAGGGAATGAAAATCACCAGTAGAGCGCTCCTTACGAAAGCAATACTGGCGATCAGAGATAAGATTATAAGAATTGAGATGTTTCCAAATCTTCCTGTTAAGGATAAATTCGAAGACTTTAGAAAGAACGAAGGATAAAGAAATGGGACAGTAGTTATGGGGTTGGGAGGGGTCCCCCTTCTTCGGTACAGGCTGAATGACGCCCGTTTCCAGCAAGATGGGAAGGCTGAAGTAGAAAGACAAACACGAAATAGTTTACCAAGGTAGGGTGCAAGCTCATAAGCACAAGTTTTGAAAACCACAGGAGGAATACCATCTGGACCGTACACCTTCTTAGTGTTAAGCTCAGATAGAGCAGAAATGACTTATTTAGAAGAAATTTCAATTTTAGGCATAAATAAGTTGGAGGGGGTTGAAGGAGTAGGAACAGCTCCGGAATCGTTTAAGGTTGAATTAGAGGCCAAAGTTTAAGCAAAGAGTTCAGCTTTAGAGGAAGACAAAACGGCAGTTTACCGTCAGACGATGCTAAACGAGGAAAAGAGGATGAAGTAAAGCTAGAGTTGACATTTTCTGCAAAATGATAGGAAGTAGAATTAAAAAGATTCTTGCACTTTAAGCAGAGAATTAAGTTTTTAGAGTTACGGAGAATATATTTTGCATGATTCCGGGATGAAATATAAGTTGCATGAGTTTCTGGAATTTGAAGAAGACGGTAGTCCCTGAAGGCAGCATCCCTGCAGCAGATAGCACGAGAACAAGCAGAGTTAAACCAAGGTTTGTTTGGTTTAGTAGAAGGGAAAGAATATGGAATGTACGCCTCCATGACAGAGAGAATCACCTCAGTTATGCGCTCTGCACACTCCGAGGGACCCCTCCCACGGAAACAATAATCATTTCATTTAAAATCAGAAAAGAACAACCACCAACTGGATAATGAGAACTAGATGAAAGTCACTGGCGGTGGTCAACATTGAAATCACCTAAAATGATGATTTCGGAGAAAGGAGAAGAAGAAAGAATGTGTTCCATTTTGGAGTTAAGATAGTCGAGGAAAAATTATGGATAGTCTGTAGAGTTAGGAGATAAGTAGACAGAACAAATAAATTTAGTTGTAGAGTTGCAAGAAAGGTTAAGCCATAAAGTAGAGAATTCAGAAGACTATATATTAGAGACACGAGAACAGACAACATCATTGCGCACAAGCGCAACATCCGGCTTTTCCTGAAAATTGAGGATAGATCCAATAGTAGGAAACAGAATAGGGTTTGCTGTCAGGGCACTCAAACACTTGAGTTCCAGTTAAGAACAAGAGATGAGGTCTAGAAGAAGAGAGGTGGTGTTCGACAAAGTGGAAATTTCAAAAGAGACCGCGAATGTTGCAGAAGTTAATGAAAAAGGAAGATCGAACACCAGGGAAAATCTGAATAGAGGTCTTGGTGGCACCAACCCCATTACCGGAGACCAGCAACTCCCAAGTGGTGATGGGAGAAGGTGTGGATGAAGGACATTATTTGGATGCCTCCCTTCGAAGAATCTCCGAGGCAGTTTTATGTTTCGCCATTTGAAGTTATATTTTAAAGGTAATGTACTACTTAGAGCTTGTAAATTTGTGGGAGCATGAGAATGGAGTCGGAGAAAGGCGAGGTGGAAGCATAGACACTCCAGTGTGAGTGAAGGGTACACTAGAGACACTCTGAGAATGTGAAACGCGAAAAGGAACGAACCTTAGGGCAACGGAGTGAAACGGAATGTTCTAGCGCATCCTATCACTCCGCAGTTAAGCCCAATGGAGGGTATTTTCATCGCTTTGCACGGCGCTGCATCCTCCCCTTATATTTATATATATATATATATATATATATATATATATATATATATATATATATATATATATATATATATATATATATATATATATATATATATATATATATATATATATATATAGAATGTAAAGAAAAACAAGGTCTTACCAATTAAGTGTAACGCTGATACAAATGACGAAAGCAGAGACATTGCTACGATGAAAATATTTAAAGAACGATTTCCCAAAAGAAACTCTTCGGGCGATTTGTTTCCTTTGAAAGCCGAAACTATTCCGATTATTAAAGAAATGAGAAGTAAACAAATTGATATTGTATAATCTAAACTAGAGAAATGTTCTTCGATTCTTTCCATTTTGTTTTATCTGAATTTTGTAAAAAAATTAACAATTTAAATTAACTAATACATTTTTGATAGAAATCGTGAATCTTGGGACATTATGCTCAACTACTATTTATTTAACAATTTCTTACCAGCCCTTCCTTGGGCAAGCTTATTATTAAAGTATTGTCTTCTCCCACCTTAAATGTATTCAAGAAAATTTCTAAGATACCTGTTTAAAGAAGTGTTAAACACTGGTTTCGTAAATTGAATATTTGTTTCTGTTTTTTCTGATTATAAGTATTTTGACTTTTTTATTAATAAAATGTTCTTGCATTTATCAAAATGTAAGTATGTTTTTTTCCTTTTAATTAGTGTTTTCTTTTAAAGTTTTTATTATTTGATGATTCATAGTAGAATCATTTATTTTTTATTATGAAAATCATTGATGTTTTTAAAAATAAGAATCAGTTTTTATTTTTTCCTTTTTGTTTTAGCTTTATTAAAACAGGCTTTATAATTAAAATCAAGTTTATGTTAGAAAACAAAACCCTTTTAGTATTTGACCAGCTGTAAGCAAATTTTATTAATTAAACTATTCAATAATAGTCTCATAAGCTTTTTCATATTTTATATTTGGGATTTATTTAATCGTAATATAATTTTCTAGAGTAAGAGTGTGGGAATCTACGTGTCCATTTGGGTTAGAGTTTGAAAATTTATGATTTTAGCTTAATTTTAACATTAAATTTAGTTTTTGTTAGTGTAAGTTTTATTTTAGTTCTATTTTGCCTTTTTATTTTTATTTTTCTTATTTTGTTTGTATGTGTGTAGAAACGAATTTGCGCAGGCGTGGGATTTCTGCACACTTTATCAATGTCCGTCCTTACGATCTAATTTCGAAATCCATGGATACCACCTCTAATTTTCATTCAAAACTTTTGGTCTCTTCTGAAATCCAGATACCTAAGAATTCACTCTTTAATGTATCAAACTATAAGTTATTTCATGATTTCCTTTCTAAGGGTGTCGTGTGCGCCAACTTAAATATGAAATAACGCTGCCGTAATAAGTCTTGAAAATCTTCAATCTTCAAACAATAATGCTTTCTAGCTTAAAATCTGTTTTCATTCTACTACAATGATCTTATGCTTCTTATGTTCCCCTAATGGAACAGATTTTCTACTTTTTTGAGTTATCTTATTACTTTTTACTAGATTATTACATCTCCTTATCCAAATACTGAGGTCCTCTATTTAGGGTATTTTTAAGCACATCATAATGAATGGTTGGGGTTGTCTTATGCTGATGCAGGCGAGTTAAAAACTGAATCATCCATCATTTCAACAATCCTAAGCAACTGATTAAAGACCTTACACTCATTTCAGAATATTCCTTTCATCTCTTGAACATCCTTGACCTATGCTTCACTATTAGTCCATCTCTGTTTAATCTTTCTCCGTTTTTATTATAAATCTTATCATAACCTTTTTTTTTTAATTTTTATGCTTTCTCTCCAGCAACTCCGTATTGTCCTAAGTGTTTTTTATGATACTTTAATTGGGCTGATTCGGTGATTCGCCTAAATATCTCTGGAGTGACATATTTTACTCTGATTACTATTCGGATTCTGACGATAAAACGAAGCTGTAATTGTTGATTTGATGGGATGACCAGGTTTATTCCTTCTTCTTCAAAATCTTTCTCATCAAAATCCATCGTTTGATCATGCTAGCTATTATGCTATTCAGGTTCGGGACATTGAGTATCGTGATTTGAAAATTTTTTCGTTCCAAAATCTTGTTAATTTTTATTATGCTCGGAATCGCTTCAGTAATATTACTCAAAGAACAAAGCAGACTTTCACCGAACGAAATTGAACTAACCTCTTTAATTCTCCTACTGACAAATCTTTCCAGACTCTTGCCATAAAACATCTCTAACAATTTCTATATATTTGGATTTCCCCCTCTTACTTGGTCTGATGGTTCTGTTCTATTATATTAACTGAAAAAAAACTATTTACCTTTGCCTGCTGCTTTCCTCTAATTTAACCCTGCACCACTGTCGCAATCCTCCTCCTTCTCCTTTCAGTTCTCCCATTACTCCTTATTAAATTTACATTTAATAAGGAGTATGGGGTCCTCAATCTATGAACGTTAGTAATGCATGTAGCCCAGTTGATTTTCCATCCCGAGTCTTGAGAGAATGTGCTCTTGTTCAACTATTCTTTCTGTCAGTCAGCGTTGGAAGCGCGCATTTGATCAGCCTATATTAAAGAAAGGTAGCCGCTCTCATCTTTTTATCCGTTGACTTATAGTTTATGGTTGTATTTTGTCTAAGATCTTTAACACTTTTATCTCTGATTTCTTGGAACATCTAATATCCCTATCCTTTGATCATAAAATCAATAATCAGAAATCTCACAGATTTATTGTTTATGGAGTTTCGTGAGGTGCTGCTAGACGTATCTATGACATTTGAATGGGTGTGGCATTGGTCACTGCTTTCCAAGCTCTCTTTCTTTGGGTTTTCCTCCCCTATGCTTCCTTTTCTTTAATTTTGTTAAAAAATTTGTTGCATATAGGTTGCCTCTTTTCGATGGGGTAACATATTTTTCTCCCAGTAGTGATGTTCCTCTGGGTTCTGTCTTATCTCCTACACTATTCCTACTTTTCATTATTCCTCTTCTCAACTGCTCATCTAATTTCTATCCATTCCTATTCCAATGACTCGACCCACCATTCTTCTACTCATTTCCATATGCTCTTTCTTTTGCATCTAGAGTTGCCTCTCGCCTTAATCTTTCCGATTTCATTCTTGCTGATCTGGATAGAATCTACAAGTGGGATCGTCTCAACCTTGTGAAATTTCTTTAAAATTTAAATATCTGCAAATCTCCCTCTCAAAGACAAGAAACTTTTTTATTTCTTTCGATGGTTTTCTTGTCTCTCCTGTTGACAATATTAAACATCATTGGTTTTAGCATGAAAAATAATTGATTCTGGAACTTGGCCTGGTTTCTAGGGCTGTCTCAAAAAAGTTGGGAGTTCTCTTTAGACCGAGAGATTGTTTTCCTTCTTCGCAATTATTCCAACGATAAGAAAGTTCCATCCGCCATTGTATGGAGTCATACTCTCACAGCTGGGGTAACTCAAGTTTACCCATTCTTTGGATATTGTCGAGTCAAAGGCCAAAAGACTTTTAAAATATTCTATTCTTTCCAATTCACTTTAACACTTAATCTTTCACAACGTGACGTTGGTGCCATATCTCTTTTCTATACGTACCACAGTGGCAAGTTTTCTAGAGAACTGACCATTTTTATTCCTCCACTTTTACAGCACCTTCGTTGCACGAGGAGTGCAGTGTCTGCCCATGAAATTTGCTTGAACCTTGGAATGCTACAGACTTGTTCATTGTATGCTTTCCTTCTTTCCAGCCACCTCTTGTTTGTGGAATTTTCTTTTATATTTTATATTTCCTACCGAATTTAATTTTTCTCACTTCAAAGCAAGCTTCTTGGTTTATGGGCGAAATTTGAGTTAGGTGGGGATTATATTGGATTTTATTCCTTACTCTTTTATTATTACTTTAAAATCATTTCCCTAATGTGCTTTGCTATGTGCGGTGGTGATAACTAGGAAAAATACACATAATGATGCGTACGTTCATCTGCAATATAATAAGGAAGCAATTATGGTTATTACACCTAAAATCCCTCTGTGCAGCTGTCTACTATAATAACATATACAGGGTTATTCAAATCGATGTTCGCAAACTTCAACAGAGGGAAGGTGATAGCATCATAATAAAATTGGACCGAATATATATAGGGGTTGTAAGCCGTTTGCATACGTGATAACGAGGGTACGATTTGGAAACGAAATAAACACCGCATACTATAGCTTTATTATGTAGCAGGTAATCTGATTCTAATGAGTTACTGTTGTTGCAATCCTAATGCTGCATTAGAAATCAATAATTATTACTAATTATTAAACTTTAACTAATACAAAGTATTTGCAAGTTATTTCATAATTAAAGTCTTAAAAATTACTTTGAAAATAATCTACGTTTTATAAATCATTATGAAAATAATCTAAAAATAAGTTTCTGCTTAAGACCATGGAATACCAGAAAAGAATAATAAACATTGCTGTTAGACTATTTTGATACTATAGATCTAAAGGTATCACATGTGCAAGATTAATGAACCTTACAATCAAAAGAGATGTTTTATTAATTGACTTTTTTAAATAGCGCGATTTATCCTTTTTGAAAATTGAAATTAAGGAAGCAATATTTTCATAGAAAGGTATAAAAATAATTTGATTCCCATTATATTCAATTATCAGATACATATATATATATATATATATATATATATATATATATATATATATATATATATATATATATATATATATATATATATATATATATATATATATATATAAATTTCAAGTCTGCTATTGGGGATTCGAACTCAGACCTCTAAGCTGGTAAGATAAAGTGCTTACCTCTGTACCACGACAGTACAAAAGGAAGTCTCATTGAGAAAGCTCCTGAACACCCGCGATGATGAACCAACTCAATGGACTACCAGCCTCGGATACTGAGCAACATTTCAGTTATAATATCCTACAACCACAGAAAATATACGCAGGTAATAAAACCGTAACCGCAGTCGTGTGAGCAGATTGAGTTGGTCTTCTTGGAGAGTGTTCATGAGCTTTCTCAATGTGATTTCCTTTTGTACTGTCGTGATACAGAGGTAACACTTTGTCTTACCAGTTAAGGGGTCAGGATTCGAAACCCCATTAGCGGACATGAAATTGTAAAATTTAACTCCACTGTTTATGTGGTTTTATTACTTATATATATATATATATATATATATATATATATATATATATATATATATATATATATATATATATATATATATATATATATATATATATATATATATATATATATATATATATATATATATAGAGAGAGAGAGAGAGAGAGAGAGAGAGAAGAGAGAGAAGAAGAGTAAAGAGGAGATAGTGGATGACGAATGAATATACAAAAAAGAAAATTTACAGATTGACGAAAATCTTCAGAGGATCAAAAAGTAGGATATATAATATTAAAGAAAGAGGAGAAATGTTGGTAAGACCAAGTAAGATAAACAGGAGATGGATGGAATACTTTGAAGATTTATTGCACGTAGAAAAGAAGTAAGAAATGGAGATCGAGGAGGAGGATGGACATGTATAAGGAGGTGGGAGAGGTGGAGGATGAGATCACAGAAGAGCAATTTGAGGAGGAGCTGAGAAAGATGAAAAGTGGTAAAGCGTCAGGAAAGGAAGAAATATCGATAGGATTGATAAAGGAAGAAGGAAAGAAACTGAAAGAAGAGATCCTTAAATTGTTTAGTAAATGTTAGAGAGAAGGAAGAGTTCCTGAAAGATGAGGAAGATCGATTATATATCCTATCTAAAAAAGAAAAGGTGATTCTAGGGACTGTAAAAACTACAGAGGAATCAGTTTAATGGATCATCTGACAAAGGTATACGAACTGATATTAGAAAGGAGATTAATTATATGATAGTAGAAGCGAGGTTGGGGGAGGAACAGTATGGATATGGAAAAAATAGAAGCACTGTGAGATCTGATCTTTGCTTTGAGACAAATTGTGAAAAAGACGTGGAAATATGATAAGAAATCTTATAAAGGATTTATTGATCTAAGAAATGTTTTCAATTCAGTGCCGAAGAAGTTGTGGAAGGTGTTGGAAGAGGAATACCAAATAGGTACAAAGCTGATAAAAGGTATTAAAGTAAGTATGAGAACTGTGAGTGCAATGTCAGAAAGAGCTATGAAAATAAAAGATAGTTTAAAGTAAGAACAGGGATAAAATAAGGAAGTGTTCTGTTCCCAATCATGTTTATAGCATATATGGATTGGTTAATAAGGAGAGTAAAGGAGGAAGTGCAAAATCTAGATGGGATATTATGGCCCATGCCGACGATCTGGCATGTTGGAGCCAAGATCAAGAGAGATTAAGAGAGGTGATAAGATGTTTTGCTGAAAAATTAAAAGAGGCGGAATTAAGCATAAATGTGGGAAAGACAGAATTATTAATAGTTAGCCGAGATGATGAGAGAGAGGAGTTTATGTTGAAGGTTGATCATGAGGAGGTGAGGATGGTAGAGAGATGCGAGAATTTGGGGGGAGGGTTCACAAGAGAAAGAGTAAATATGCAAGAAATTACTAACAGGATCGAGAAAAATGGAAGAGTGGTAAGGGTTCTGTACACAATCTTAGGATGACAGAAGAATGGATATATGAGTAAAGAAAGTAATTTTTGAAAGTATTCTTGACTCCAATCTTGCTATATGGGGCGAAGACATGGAGTATAACAGCAAGAGAGGAAAGCAGAATCCAAGAGGCAGAGAAGTAAAGGTGGGAAGAGCAAGGAGGAAGAGGATAAGAAGTGAAAGAATTAGAGAAAACATAGGTATAAGACCAATCATTCACAAGATGATGCGGTGAAACTGGAATGGTTGGGGCATGTATAGAGGGTGAAGGATGGGAGACTGGCTAGGGAGAGGTGGGAGTGGACGCCGAGGGGGAAAAAGCGGAAAGGAAGACCCATGAAGAGATGAATGGAGTCAATTGAGAATTCATAAAGACGACATCAACGTCCTGCGGTGGAGCAGCTGGTGAGTGATGGAATTTTGGACGACAGACTAAGAAGGAGACGAGTGCTGGCCCAGCTAACAGGCTCCTAGAGCCTTACTGGGGACAGATATTGATTGAGTATATATATATATATATATATATATATATATATATATATATATATATATATATATATATATATATATATATATATATATATATATATATATATATATATATATATATATATATGACGATAAAACTACGGTTTTGCCTTCCTCTAAAGCTGACTTCTTCGTTCAAACTTTTGCCTCTAATAACCTTAGGCAATTCCGGTGCTGTTCATACTTTTTCAACCCCCTCCAACTCATTTCTGCCTAAAATTGTAATTTATTCAAAGGACGTCATTTCTGATCTTTCTGAGCTTTAACACTATGAAGGCGTACTGTCCTGATGATTCTCAAAACGTGTGCTTTTGAGTTTCCGTCCTGCCTTGGTAAAATATTTGGTCTTTGTATTTCTACTTCAACCTTCCGTTCACTTTGGAAACATGCGCTCTTTCAGCCTATGCCAAAAAAATGGAAAAATTCTCAACCCTCTAACTACAGTCCCATTTCTTTAACCTCTGTTCTTTCTAAACTTTTCGAATCTATGCTTAACAGGAAGATTTGGAAACATCTTAATTTTTCAAATCTTATCTCTGATCACCAATATAGCTTTAGTAAAAAACTCTCTACTGGTTATCTCCTTTCCTTTTTCTCTGACTCTTGGTCCTACGCTCTTAGACATTTTGATGAACCTTTTGATGTCGTGCTGGACATATCGAAAGATTTCGATAGAGTCTGGCTCAAAGCTTTGATTTCTAAGCTTCCTTCTTTCGGAATCTATCCTTCTCTCTGTACCTTTCTCTTTGATTTCCTTTCTTGTCGTTTCTATAGCAGCAGTTGCAGACGGCCACCGTTCATCCTTTAAATCTATTGATAGTAGTGTTCTTCAAGGATCTGTCCTACCCCTAACACTTTATCTGCTTTTCGTTAATGACCTCTCTGTTATTTCTTCTCCTGTCAACTCCTATGACGATGACCCCACTCTTCATTACTCCTTTCAGCATGAGAGGGGCCCTCCCAACAGCAGTTAATAGAGGCAAGAAGGGCAGCTTTGGAGCAACTGATCTCTGATTTATCTCGTATTTCAAATTGGAGAAAAGATAAAAACATGGTCGTTTTCAATGCCTCCAAATCTCAATTTGGATATCTCTATATCTCTCTACTCGACACAACCTTCTACATAACTATTTCTTCTTCAAAAACACACAACTCAAACCTTCATCTCTCTTTAATATTCTCAATGTTTCCTTTTCTATTAACCTTTCTAGTAAAGATCACATTACTTCTCTCTCTCTAAACAAGCTTCCAAGGTGTTCTTAAGCATCTTCAGAATTTCTTCCCTAAGAAATGTCGCTTGCTCTTTATTGGAATATTGTTCGCCCATGTATGGAGAATGCATCACACATCTTGGGTAGTTCCACTTATTCATCTCTCCTTGAAAAGATGCAGTAAGTAATATACTACGCGCTTTCGGCGGGTGTCAGATTTAGCTACTTTTCGAAAAATCTGGCAACCTAAGCCAAATGGGATTTTGATTTGCAATGCAAATTAATCCGCTCAAATTGACCTCACGCTCTTTCCTGACACATTTTGGGGGGTTCAACCAATTGAGATTGGCCTCAAGTCTGGGAAGGGGGCCAAAGCAGGGGCCCCGTGAACCCCCCAAAAATGGAATCAGGAAGTTGCCTGAGTTTGTAAAATCGCTGCGTTCACCTCACTCTCTTTCCTGACCATTTTCTTTGCGGTTCAGTCCGGCTGAAATTTTTCTAATCTTGGTGGCTGGGAGACCGGGAGTCCGCGTGGGTCCGTGAATTGACAAAGAAAATGTCAGAAAGGTCCCTGAGAATGCAGCATTGCACGCAAATGCAGAAAAGACCGTTAGGGTCAGGGTGCAAGATTTTTCAAAAAGTAGCTAAATCTGACACCCGCCGAAAGCGCATAGTATACTAATGCAGTATATGGCCTTTCGTCTTATCAAATCTTGAGCTCTCAC